>JAIUCV010000264.1:600000-847500 GCA_026724425.1 Erythrophleum ivorense | reverse complement strand
ACTTCTTTTTTGTAAAAAAAAAAAACAACTTCGCGGGCCTCCAAATGCAAATCACATTCTCAAAGAAAATGGAAAGGGCGTTGCTAGTATCGGACAATTTGACAACATCTAACACCGCACTCTGACCCAAAATATATATATATATATATATATATATATATCGCATATCACCTTGAGGAAAGATTACTTGAAATGGCACCGGTGAAGCTCTTATCCCGATCATAAATAAACTAGTAATTCCAATCTTCTGCTCTTAACCACCAGTCTTAAATCATTCCAGAGTAATCCCACAATCGAATTCCAGATTTGCTAATGATAACTTTCGGCTAAAAACGTCTAAATCAAGCTCCAACAAGACCTAACACATGGCAAGGCCTCCCTCCAAGCTCCCTTTCAGAAGCATAGAGATGTTTCATCTACACGACGCTTAAAGTGACAATTTTATTTTAGCGGAAAAAAAAATAACCTGAGAAAAAATCATATACAACTCAACACATTGAATTATGAATTGCTTACACCTGGAAGAAGAAAATATGCCTTCAATAAAAATAACAAAATAACTCATCCCATTAAACCGCCCAAATACCCATGATAGAGTATACCACATTATGATTATCTCAAAACGTTAAAATACATGCATCTAATACCGACACTCAGCTGCATCAGAAACACATCTACAAGCATTAATCAGTGGCACGGGTTACTCCAGCCCCACTCGTCATGGTCTGACAGGTACCAGTCACGAAACAGCAAATGCAAAGCGGGGAATCAACGAAACTACTGAATATACTAAAAAAAGCCAATAATCTCTGAATATATACGAGCAGAAACTATATAAAGCTGAACATGGCAAGCTCTATAATGCTGTTAACATATAAAAACGATTTGACTGTGGAAAAAAAAAATCACAAATACCATAATCTACTAGCTCTGCCCAGCCAGGGATAGTGCTATGCCATGTCACAGGGACCTTTCCCAGTTACATAGCAACATAATAAGAACATAAATTGTAAACTCTACCAAGGAACGAAGCTGCCGCCAAAATAATTTCCCTTGAATCATTTCCATCAAACCTTTATGCTTTTACTCACCAGGGTGATTAACACTAAAAGCTAAAAAAAATAACCAATGAACAATTGATTCATCAATTTGACAGTGAATTAGCCACAAGTTATCCAGCTCTGTACTTTTGAAAGAAAACTCTCAACTACCATCTACCTGCCGGTTTGATCAACATTGGCCTTGTGACTGATATCTTAACAACCCAACACAGCTCACTCCTGCAAATCCAGAACTTCAAATAAAGAGAAAAAAACAGAAAAAATGAGTGCCCATGCTTCAGAAAGTGAACAGTAATGTAATGTTCTTGACATATAATATGATAAGGTCAGGTACTGGGGAACAAAAGAACCATTTTTACTTTTGATTTTCAGTGGCCAGGGGGTTAGCATTTACACACGTCTAACAGACAAGGCCAATATGAACCATTAAAAAACTAAAGCGGAAGAGATATAGATAGTCTAAAAAATTACCAGCTGCAGATAGAAATCACACTTCTTGGGAGTTTCATCATTGGGTCGAAAGACCAGTCATGAGTCAGTCCCACCGCTTTCAGCAATGCAACAATGTTGCATTTTGTCCACTAGTATCTTGGATGCCCTATGGCCAACCATACAAGAAATCACATTCCATATGTTCTGCTGTAAAGATCCCCAGAATTCTGCATCCTATATTTTGAATCCTCATATTCTGCATAGAACTTGTTAAGTCTTTCATTTCTCAGAAGCTCAGCCACACCCAGGCTGTTTCCACTCTGCACCTCATTCCACCCATCCCATTGTCCATTTGAAAAAACTACATTTCTAGACTGCTGGGGAGACAACTGAGGAAATGGGACCAAATTACTGACTTGTGGTTGACCTAATCTTGAAGAGAGTCCATAAGAATTGCCGTGCTGAGAAAAAGTATTCCCAAGTTCAGAAAATCGAAGGTTCTGCTGCTGTGAGAGAGATTGTTGCATCAATAATTGAAGTCTGGCCTCATTTTCAAAGTAATTAAACTGTGGGGCAAAGTTTGATCTTATGTCCAACCCTGGGCTGTTTAGCGCACCTTCAAGTCTCCCCTTACCAACTGCCAAAATAGCAGGATCATTAAATTCTATGTCCCCTGCACCACCAATATTCCCAGTTGTGGGCATCTGATTTGAATTTCTCAGTAAGGAAGAAGACTCAAGCAAGGAATTCCCTGTCAAGTGGATAATAACTACAATTAAAACTTAAAATGATATACAAGTGAAAATAGAAAGAAACCACAACCAACCAGATATAGGGTCATAAGCCTGCTCCACTCTCTCCTGAGAAGAGAAACCTGGTGGTGGTGCCCTGCTTGGAACAGAAAATCCAGGTGGAGCAATAATCTGAGCTCTTGAAACAGCTGTAAATCATTATAGCAGGAAAGTAATCAGATGGCTATACACTGCCGAGTTACGGTTGTAAATTAAAACAAGGCAGCCAATAATAATTTTGCAGGAATGCAAACAGGTAACCCCAAAAGGTTAAACATTAAGCATTGCTTAACCTTCCAAATTTTCTAACTTGAAAAAGTGAGTGGTGGCCGGGTGATCCAGTAACAGCTTTAGCAGCTGTTCAACAACCTTACTTCGGGAACATAAATCTTAGTCACAACTAGTAATCTACTCAATATCTTAACACAAACACAAAATTATTACAAGCATACAGTTCCTATTGCAACTCCCTAGAAAAAAAAATGATCAGGTTGAACACAATACTTCCAAATACACCACAAAGGGTTCAAAAAAATCAGGGAAAGGACAATATTTCAAACAAGGAAAAGTAGACACCAGTAATTGAGTCCATTTATTACACAAATAAAAATTGACAAAACAAAATGCCTAAAAATTTTTGTTCTCTGTAAGTTTGAATGGAAAAGAAAATAAACCCAAAATGTGCAGTAAATGAAACATCATAACACCATACAGAAGAAATTTTGTAAATAACAACTAACATTTTAAGTTTCCAAGGCAAGATGGCAAAAAAACTAAAACTCAAGAATGGTATTGCAAACAGAAGCAAAAAGAACCAATCATAAGAAATGTCAGCAGAAAATTTATAGAAGCTAAAATTGGCCAGTACTGGGGAACCTATAAATACTCACCAGAAAGCTTATTAGAAGGAGCAACAAAGTGCCCACTGCCTAAATTTTCAGATTCCTCGAAGTTACTGGTGGGGAACCCATTTCCGATACCCAACTTATTTAAATACAAATCTCTTTCTGCAAAATCCTGGATAAGTGAGCTGCTCTTCAGTTGCTCACCAGCGCCGTAAGATGGAAGTACATCAAATGTTCGAATTTTGGATGCCTCCTGCCTTGCAAAAGAGAATCTTGATTGGTTGTTATTTTGGGCTTTCCAAGAATTAGATTTTTTTAATGGACCACACTGGTTGTCACCCAACAATTTAACCAAATTCTGAGGTGATGTCAGCGAGTCATCCCATGGATCAAAGTCCATGGACAATATATTAGAAATTATACTACTTTCACCCTTATCCATAGCAGCATCATTTCTAAAGTTAACTGCTTCACCAAGAAACCTTCCAATACATTGTTCATTGCTTTCATCTTGGAGCAATAAAGAACGTTCAATGGTGCTATTTGAACCATAAGAGCTGCCGCCAACCAATTTCTCACAGTAGCCATTACATAATATGCTAGATGCATATAAAAATGATTCATCCCCAACTTTATCAGCTGCAGATAGAGAACCAGCATTTATAGCAGCACAAGGTTCACCATGCTGCAGAAGATGAGGACTAGAATGGTTAGACACATCAACAAAACTTGCTGATTTTGGCAAGTACAGAGAACAACAAACTTCTGGATCCTTGAGTCTTTGATTATCAAAAGATGTTATATCATCTTCCACTTCAGTCGTATCTGATACTAAATGAGCTCGTGAATCCAATCTCAAATCACAATGTTCCCTTGGAATACACACCCCATCATCTAACACAGCAGCTTTACTAGGTACAGTTGTAATTAGAGCATCTCTAAATTTGTCAGCATTTTTCTCCGACCCTTGAATTAGAGAAGATTTAATCATCATACAATCAGAGGGGCGGCTATTAGGTTTGGTTATACCATAGTGTTCATTTTGGACATCTCTATCAGTGTTAATTGAGGACAAATCAGAGCACAAGTTCTGAATCTCCTCATTGGTAGCAGTAATTGCTTCCCCAGGACCAGACTTGCACAACTGCCAGGTGACGTCAGTAGAATTTGTAGTGTTTGCTGTTGTACAGCTGCCTCTATCACTGTCTCTGGATAATATTTGAGAAGACAGCTGGCTGCTCAAATTCACAGGTGCTGGAGAAACATCAGACGCTGCAGTTTCTTCACCTGCATTACACAGATTGTCCATCCTATTGTGTCGTTTAACTGGATTCAACAATTCAATTTTTACTCCAGGCAGCTTTATATGATCCCCATCACTTAGTGTTGCCCTCTTTGTCATGTCACCATGCAATGCAGAAGACTGAGTTGTGCCTGCAACAGCTGAAGAAAAGGCTAGGGTGCTACTGACTGTATCAGGTTTTGTCTTGGATGTTCCATTTGGACACAATAGACCTCCACCACGGGGCTGACAGGTTGTAGCCTGTATACCCCTATCAAACAAAAACTTATTATACAGCTTCAACTTTCAAAGCCAATCACACAAAGATACATACCATGGAGCAGAAGCAGCAGGAAGAGCTATAGATCTCCCTGAACTTCCATTAGGAGGTGAACCTTTTATGATGCTAGATGATTTCTGCTCAATTATTAATTAACAAGGTTAGCTCCCTCATGTAAAACCGCTGAGTGTATAAACTATATTTTGCTAGCAGCTTACCCAAACTAGGAAAAGCAACTAAAAGTGGGCTAAGAATTATGTGACAAGAAGATGGTAAAAGCCCACACCTTAAAGATGGAGGTTAATTGAAAAATTAGTTTAAAAAAATAAAAAATAAAAGCCTTACACTTGAAGCATTTTTTTCAATGGGCTTTCCAGATGAATGATTCATGTAATCATCCAAAGGAGGTGGCAATACATTCCCTGAATGCCGTTGCATACTGTTTGCAGCACCAGTAATTTGTTGAACTCGACTTCTTTAAAACCACAAGGCAAGTGAATAGACCATCATTTGAAAAGCACTACATTCAGTTTAAGAAGTATTGAAAAAGAAAACTAGCAAACAGACATGCACAAATTCTGCAAACACACAACCAGAACACAAGGTTGACTTACATAAAATGAACTCCAACTAAATCCATTTCACAACAAAATTTCTAAAATCTAACAGCATAAACTAAAGTCTGGGAAACTGCCAATGACAATGTAACAAATAAAACTTCCTCCCCCTAATGAACAACTACAATAAATGAAACGAGTTTCCAACTCTAATAACTTCTTGATGAAAGAATATTTGCTCAGCCGTCTATACAATTAGTACCACCCTTAGCCTGATCATTCAGAATTTCTATTTGTTTAGAATTCTCAGGTTTTAAGTTCTAACCACTTACCCAGAGCTGACAGCATACAAATGCTTCAGAGAATAAAGACTACAGACGTGATCCCCTCATTTAGTTATGTGCTATAAAAAATACAAAATAAAAATAAAAATAAAAAAGGGAAGGAAGGTCAGCCAATGTGAACAAAACTCTAGCTAATCTGGCATGCTGACAAAAGCCAGGAAAGGGAAACATGTGTTCTATTTTTAGGAAAGAAAAGATGAAAGTAATGTCCATTTAATCCCATAAAAACTTGAATGGCAAGGTCACAGTCACCCATATTTTACAACAACACATTTTATCTTGTCACCAAGTCATGTTAAGGTCTCATGTGAAGGTTCATTAAGATAAGAAAATACCTAGTGTATGCTGAAATGATTTCATCTTTTGTAAAACTATCTTCTTGAGAGCCAATCTCGTGCAGATATAGACAATCAGGATTGCCGCAAGGCTGGTCACAAAGATATCTCCACAATTAAAAGCTTCATTAATTAAGCTTAAATTCCAAATAACTCACTTACTTTGAATCCTGGCAAATAAACCCAAGTGCTTCCACTTTTGACTCCCTTTCCTTGCTTTCTTTGACCTTTTAGCAAATAGAGGGGGCTAATAGCCACAGGTTGAAAATTTTAGGCAGATTATTTGCCAAAAGGTCAAAGCTGCAGGGGTTTTCTGCATTCTAGCCTTTAATTAACTAAGGCACAATTTAAAAATCAATATAGATATAGTAATTTTCATACCACATTTCTAAGCCATGCATGACAATATTTCGTGGTTCCAAAACATGCTCTGCAAATGAACAAACAAAGTTCGTATAAAACTAATAAGCAAAGAGCCAAGGCCAAACATCCCATGCATGAAAGCTAAACAAAGATAGAAACCAGTACCTTAAAGGTCTACCCTCCAAGACAAATCCATGTACACTTTGAATACAACGAATTGCTTCGTCTTCCTTTGAATAAGTTATATATCTGAAATATAACCTTCTTTTAAGAATTGCACCATTATTATAATAGGAAAAGGTAACTTAGGACATATAACGGAGAAAATTGCATCCAATGAAGTCTTTTTGCCAGTATTTTCCCCGACTTCCACACTGACAACAGAATATTCAAGAGGCAAAAACTATACAAATGTTTAACTATCTTATTCAACTCAATGACAACGAAACAGTAAAAGATATACTTCAAACAGCAACTACTATGACAAGCTAACGTTACGGAGAAAACCATAATAGCATTTAAGTTGAGAGCCTCTGCAAGCTTGGTAAGAACATAAACATACACACTACATGTACTGTTTGGAAACTGCTGAATAACACCAGCTGCTGTTCGAGACATTGACACTTTCAAGACCCTCCCATACTGACCAAAATACTCCTGCTGCTGGAGCAGCTGCAGAAATGGTGATAAAAGTAATAATTAACTGTAGGAAAAATATTAAAATGAAAAAAAAAAAGAAGGAAAAAGAAAATATCTTAGTGAGATGGCAATAGTCAAGTACTCGGGAGAAAATTTTACATCTTCATCTGCCAGGTTAAGAGGCAATCCAACTATGTATACAAGGTTTCGCTGTATCACTCGCACACTGCTGAGTTGCTTCCGTCCTTCAGATAACTTAGACTTTGCTCTCTGGTTCTTCATCTTCCTCTCCATATTAGTTTCAGCAACCAGTCTGTAGAAAAAGGGCCATCAACAGAGAAACAGAAAGTTTACCAACTGTCAACTTTCTTTTGTTCTATCTCAAACACAGAGGAAAATCATAAACCAGTTTAAAGTTGGGAATATAAGTCAACGGTTGGAATTATTAGTTTTGACAAATTTTCATACAAATACTCACACCTAATGAAAGAAAATAAAAGAAACAAATTGCCTCTAAGAACAAGCCATATTTTAATCCTGCAGAAATAAACTGATAACAGACTAACCTCTCACAGTTTGCAGCCATTCCTACAATCTTTTCCTTGTCATAAGGCACACGACATGCCGGGCATCGCCCCTCTGTGTCATCCTTCTCAGCCATGTCCAATATGTGATGCCAACACCAAACACATATCTGCATTCAATGAGAGATGGAATTAAATAGAATAATAAGTCAACTACTGATCAGGGAATTAATTACATACAAATTCACACCACAGGTACAAGGAACCGAAAGCAGGAGTAGATCCAATTTTTTCATTCCATAATCAGCTCCAATTATAATCAAATCAAATAGTTCTAAATTCAAATTGAATTAACTTCTTCTCTTTTTCTTATACGAGCATATATTGTCCTGAAAAACATTCATTATAATGAAAACATACCCCCAGCAAATAGCACATAAAAAATGGCACATACACCTCAAATACATGTTGATTTTCAAATGATGAAGTAACTCTTCTGTTAAAACAGCCACTCCTACCTTCTTTAAAGATAACAGGAAAAATTTTCACAAGTGCTAAACAAATAGAAATGTAATCACAAAATTCAGTTGAACATCAGTGTATGCTTAGTTCAATAAAAAATGCCAACATACAGAGTTACCAATGTACAGAGTTAAAGGCTGCATAAAATAGGACTAAGATATGTAACATGGAAGGGTTGAAGTATATTTCAAGAATAGTAGATGCTAAAAGATGGAGAGAGAGAAATTTTGAATCCGGATATAAGGACAAAGAGAACAAATGATTGAATTGACAAGAGATTTGGGTAACCTTGGAAAAACACCCTGTTGTCTTCTCCAGGAGATTAAATAAAAGCTCCAAAATCCAAATCATTTCCTAATAAAAACACAAAAAAAAGGTCAAACCTCATAACCACATTTGCATGGCTTCAATTGCTGATCTGTCAAGTCCATCTCTTCTGCACACAGAGGACAAGCCCTTTCTCCTTCGTCACTCATGATTGCACTAGATAAAAGTTCAGTAAAGCACAAATCACAAACATTAAGCGAACAGATTCCACAGAATTCTAAATTTAGAAGCCAAACGCTGTAACAACAGACAATTTTAAAAGACACAACCTCAGTCATGACCAAAAACGTGCAAGGTTTTATCATGTTTGTAAGCTATATACATCAGAAACGTATGCCTGAATTTTCTGTTAATGTATGTTACAATCAAGCTTGGGCCTAACTCAATCCCAAAAGCTAGCTCATAGGAAGAGGATTGTCACAAGCGTTATAAGGAGTACTTTGACTTAAATCTTGGTCGATGTGGGACTTAACACACCCCCCTTACGCCAAGGACTGGACATCTAGAGCGTAAAGTTTGCAGGATTGGACATCTGCAAATAGCCCCAATATCGAACCGAGACCCTAATACCATGTTACAATCAAGCTTGGGCCTAACTCAATCCCAAAAGCTAGCTCATAGGAGGAGGATTGTCACAAGCCTTATAAGAAATACTTTGACTCAAATCTTGGTCGACGTGGGACTTAACAATGTATTAAATAAAACTGGGGGACAAAGCATCAAGAACCTACATCCAGTGAACTGCATTGAGTTTAAGTGTTTAACTGCTGATTATTTCCTTGTTTAAATTAGTTGTCTCAAAATATCGTGCGTGAGAAAAAGGAGCCAATCTCGACAGTATGAGATATCATCTAACCCTTAATATAAGTTATATAACAACTTAAAAACAATGCCCACTGTCTCCTCCCAGTCTACCGCATTCATTTTATAAGTAATCAACAAAATAACAGAAAAAATGCATTGGAAATGGAGCAAATTTCACCATATAGATATCAACAGCACAAGAGACGAAATGATCTTTTACAACGTTCCCTCACAACTACTATAAGGTTGCCAACCAAATTCAGGTTATCTACTATTCCGCTTCACATAGTCAGATCTTAGGTTTAGAGAAGATACTAGTATGATACTAGGATTAGCTTCGGTAGATAAGTATATTTAATTATTTGATATATTTAGTAATGAGGAGATATTACGTGGTTTCTAACCTATTTTTAAATATTTTCCTTACCACTTCTAAACAACCAACAAAACGAGCTGATTGGAAGCCGTGCACAAGGGTTGTGGGATATGGGTATGCAACTAGCATTTCTCAATCCAAATAAAACCCCGACTGTTTTTCCACTAAAAACGAAATTCATCAATAAATTGCAGCGCGTCGTCCAGAAATACCTCATATCAACTAAACGATCAAGCAGAATATAAAACCCACATAATAATAATAAATTGACAATCGAATACCTAATCACAAATGTTTCCAAGTAACAAAATCAAAATCCTACATGCAAAAGTAACCGAAAGGCAAATCTGGATTTCCACTTCAAAATTTAAAACCAAAAGGAATCAAAATTGCAACTGATAACAATCAGCAATAATGTCAATAATGGGCACAATTTATGTATCAATTAGGGATCTAGGAAAAATTGGATTCCATTGATAACTTAGGTTGCAAAGATAGAAACTCTAAGACATACAGGGGTGAGATCGGGAACAAGAAGAAACTGCGAGGACGAGCTTGTTTCAGAAGCGCACAATAACGAAAACGCAGAACGAAAGCGAGAGACCAAAGAGGCAAAGAGGGGCAGAGAAAACTACAGGAGTCTTTCGAAAGAGAGAGAGGGCTTCGTTTCGATCGCCCTTTTGGCTGCTGGGCTGTGCTGCTTCTCTCTCTCTCTCTCTCCCTGCGTCGCTGTCATCTGTATTATGGACCTTCGCTCAATACCCTTGGATTATAATTTAATTACTGGGACGTGCCCTTGTTGGCCGTATGCCCTCTTTCTCTTTATTCTCCCCGTTACCTTTTTTGGGTTTTCAATCCGATCCTCTTCTTGCTTGTAGAATGTCATGCAGATGAATTGAGGGGCGTGGATATTTCATGTATATATTCAATAATTCTCATTTCCTTTCCAATTGAAGATATATTTTACAGGAGTGAAGGGAGAGAATTGATTAAAAAAATAATATTTAGAGAAATATGTGTACATAATGTTTACATCGATGTGAGAAAAATCTTATATGCAAAACTCAACTCCTAATAAGACAAGAGTAGTATTATTCCTGAACTCTATCTCTTTGCCTTACATAACATGACTTTGGTAAATGAATTACATACTCATTACACCAAAGTATTATAAAGGACATGACTCATCCTATTTGCACGAGATTTAGTGACATGGCTCACACTATCCATAAGGACATGAGTCCCCACGTTGACTGAATATACTAGGGGTTAACACTTTTTTTTTTGGTTGAAGAAATAACATGTGATTCGATGTTTATGTCATGTATCTGTTTTTGGTGCGCCTTATTTGCTGTTTTATATGTTTTTTTCTTTGTTCAAATATTTTGACTGCTTTTTGTCTTGGTGTTACAATTCTATCACATTTTTCTTTTTTGCGCAGAGCAATTAAATCTAGACTTTTTAAGTTGTAAGGTTGTTAATTGCTCACAATGGCATCAGTAATTTGCTCTTCTTCATTTAATTTTTATATTTGGATGATTCTTTGGAGACTCTCCATTTCAAATTTTGTCAATTTCATCAATTTAATATTAAATTAGTAAAGAAAAAAGAGAGAGAACAAGTAACGATAAAAAGAGTTGAAAAAAATAAAAATAACTAAAGTAATGGAATGAAAATGAGTTGAAATTGAGAGAAGTCAAACTCTAAATCTAAATTATAAAACTCCGTTAAATCATAAAGTAACCTTTTCGATAGCTTCTTGTTCATTTGGAGTGATTTGATAATTACATGGCAAATATGTACAAAATATTCTCATGCCATATGGTATTTTGAACTTTACACTATCCTCTAATCTTCATGGCTTAAAAAAATTTTCGTTATGAAATTGTCAACAGAAAATTGGTTTAGAACAAAGTGAATACGATCATGATTTTTATGATCAATATAATCATCTTGCTCTATTTCTTTTAGCATACGTCTTTGATAAAATTATAATAAATTTTCTTTAATTATTTCTCTTATAGTACTACAAATGTAAAGAGTACAATATTTCATAGACCTATCATTTTTCATGAAAGAGTCTACCACATTCATTTTTGAGGTAATCAACAAGTGAATGTGTACCATGTCAACTATATTTTGCTGATTTAAATTATCCCTTTTTTATTTGTAATTATAATTGGTTCATCACTAGCTTGTCTAGTTTTGTGGAAAAGAACTGGTATTTAGTTTAAGCAAATATTTAATCATACTCAATTTGAGTATAAAGTCTTGTTTATGGGTCTATATCAAAATAATCATCTTCTTATAATTTTCATTTTCATATATCTTTTATTGTAGAAGTATTCTTTCTATAGCAATTTTTTATTTAGTTTTTTCAGATCTAGATTTAGAATTTTCAATTTCAATTTTAAAGTCAAAACTTGTATTTTTCTCTATAATATTTATTTTTTCATTCTCTTCATCACTGGATATATCAATTGTATTATATTGAAAAAATAGTGATAATTATGACTTTAAAGTAATTCTTTTGTTATAAAATTAAAGTCTTAGATAATTTTTAATAAAAATTCTCTTTCTACAAAATTAGTACTATGTAAATATGGGGTTTTTCAATATTCAACTAATGATTTTGCATATTCAAATTTTTTGTTATTTTGTTTAGATTTTTCTTTATATGATTATTTTCCTCTAAAGCACATATTTTATTTCTATAATATAACATATAATTATTTTCATCATCTACTAGAGTTTTTTATTAAAGAAGTTTTTTGTCTAAAGTTTTTACATGGCTAACCATTTCATTATATATATGTCTTTTTATTTCTTATTTCTATAATATAACGTATGGTTATTTTCTTCATTTACTAGATTTTCTTGTTAAATAAGTTTTTGGTCTAAAGTTTTTACATGACTAAATATTTCATTATCATTTTTTTAATTTTTTTATCAAAATTTCTAAACCAACTAGTGGTAAAATCTATAATAGTATTTATATTATGACTAATAGTAAACAAATTATTTTTACCTATCTATATATAAACTATGTTCAAGAGTATTTTAGCCATTATTCATTGAAAGAATTCAAATATCCATGTTGTGATTCTCTTATTATTCAAATTTGAAGAAAAGTGCTATAAAGGAGTGGACAACTTCGCATCTTCAAAGAAAGGAAAAAAAATAGAAATAAAGCATAATAAAAAATATAATTAAGGTTTGATTACAGTTATATAAAAAAATGAAATGAATATTGACTCAATTAGTAAAATAAAAAAATCATTAAATTTCAAAAATAAAGAAACAAATAAAAGTATTAAAGTTTGAGAATAATCACATGTTAAACACTCTATATTAAACTGGAAATAGATTAGAGTTAACATTGTCAATCTTTTTCTTTCTTGTCATTAGGAGGTTGTCTGTAAAATTGCTCCATTATTTTTTTTATTTTGATTTTTGACCCTTTGTCTTTTTTTTTTTTCTTTTTAAATTCCTTCTTCTTATGGAGTTTCCATGATTTCTTTTTTCCTCACCCCATTTTGTAGTAAATGTCTTGGTTTTAGTCATCCTAACCTCAGTCTTTTAAGAGACAGAAATATTGATTCTTGCTTACCAATAACGTACAGTTTCCTATGCTAACCATCAATTATAGTTTTTTATGCTGACTATCAACTTATACTTCTCTCATGCTAATAAGTAATGTATTTTGTCATTTAAATCTTATAGACTCTATTCAAAGATCAATATCTTGATTTTCTCATTATTCGAGTATGAAGAAAAGTATGAAATATATAAATCAGTAAATATAGTTTCACACCTTCTAAAGGAAAAAAAATAGAGAAATAAAGTATAATAAAAGACATAATTGAGGTTTAAATGTAATCACATAAAAAATAAAATATTAAATTAATTAGTAAAAAAAAAAAACAAATAAAAGCACTTTATTTAAGGAAACACTTCATATTTCGATTCGAAGTTCTGATAGCTAAAATAGTAATAATGATGACTTTCGAATAATTCTTCACTTCACCAACCGGGCATCACTTCCAAGCTACTAGGTACACACATATTTTGTTACCTTATAGTTGTTGCTTCAATCTTGTTAGGCATGGCCCGTCTTTGATCCCTTTGATGTGTTCGGTAAAGAAGTCCCCTTTTTACAAACATTTTGGAGCTTTGGGATTTTCCTTACCTTTTGTTTATTTTGATGTATTTTTCAAATGAAGTTTTATAAAAGGCATAATACAAAATATTGTACTAATACAAATAAAAAATTGTCTTATTTTTTAAGATAAACTTTAATTTTGTATATTATCAAAATGTTAATGAAACAAATTCAAAATTAAAGTAAAGATACTCCATATTGCATTAACAAAGGAAAAAAAACCTAAGATGATAATTGAATGTTTATTAATAATGCAATGTATTTTGGAATGTTAAATCTTATTCCTCTGGCTTCCCCATTCTTTTTAGATAATCTTTTTTTGTTATAAGAGTATCTTTAGATCAATCCCGTGGCAATTAAGACTATATAGATCCTTTATTGGATCTTATGGACATATCTCCACATTGACATGATATTTAAAAGTATTCATAGTTAAGATAAAAAATACACATTTTCACCCCCAAACAAACATTTAAGAGTTCATACTTCTTTGAAATATATACATATATATATATATATGCAATATTTTATATTTTTTATGTTAATTTTTTTAATAAAAATATAATTTTTCAATAATAACATAATAAGTATATAATTTTTATAAACAAACATATAATTTTTTAATTAAATTATAGATTTATTATATCTAATTAAAAATTATATATTTGTGATGTTTTAATTAACAAACCTAATAATAAATATATAAAAAATTATATTTAAATATAATTATCTATTTTGTAGTCATTGCAAACCATAATTTTTTTAAAATTATTACCGTTCAAGTATTCATTTGACAAAACTCCCTAGCATACTTGCAAATAAATTTTGTGCATTTACGAATTTTTTAAAACCTTTTTTATATAATATATATATATATTTTTATAATTATTGCTTAATCAATTTTTTATTATCTTTTTAAAATAATGATACAAGAATTATTTTTCATCAAATTTTTTTCTTTGTATTTCATTTTTATACTTAATATGCTAGGTATCCAACAGCCTAATATACTCCACGTAGGAATCCAGTTATTTTTCAATCAATTATTTATGATCGTTTATGAACTCTTTTTCTCTCTCTCTACGAACTTGTGCAATTTACGAAATAACACCATAATTTTTTATATATAAAAAATCTGTATATATATATATATATATATATGTAATTATGTTGCTTTGATAATTAATTCATAAAAAAAGGATAAAGTAAGGGGAAATGATGAGATTCCAGCTACTGCCTCTAAATCAAACACACAAGCAATTAGACTCAACTGTTGGACCAACTGATTTTATTACTTTTCAACATTTCTCAATTAGTTTGATATTGAATAAGAAAACAGGTAAGTGAGTTTACACTCGACAGGTTAACTTTTATTTTCCGAACAAAAAAATCAATACATAAAACAATGAATATAGCAATATGCGGGTCATGGAACTTCTGTTTTTTGGGGGGTAAAATAGTCCCCGTAGTCCACCCCCTTCTGGCGACGTAGTGCATGTTTGGATAACCCATTTCATTCCTTAAATTATATTTCAGGCAAAACAACGATTTATTATTTTTATATAATTATAGTTGATAAACAGAATTTTTAAGTTTTTCACCGCTTCTTCAAATGCGCTAATAGTCCTTTTAGCACTTTCATCTCATTCTACTTCTATCTTAAAAACTTTCCAAATTTACCTCTTCCACCACACAGTCTTTTATTATTATTATTATTATTATTATACAATCAAGCATTAATATATATATACATATATATATATATATATATATAATTTTTACCTTTTTGATACATGAGGAAAGAAAATATAAGTTTATATGCTAAATGACTCACACCCTTCACTATTAAACTATCATATAGTGACTTACTTTTTACTTTTCAATCCAAGAGGGTTGTCTCGGTGAGGAGAACATCAGCATTGGCCTCAGTCCCTTATACAGTCTATTGTACCCCATCAAGTTTTCTTCTAAATAACTCTAAACATGCGCCCCTCAAGATCAACTATTTCCTTTTAGTGAAAAAGAAAACTGAGGCTTAATTGATTAAACTCTTCTTATCATCGAGTTCTCATGACATCTGATATATATTATAAAAATTATTATTATTATTTGGCAAAAGTTGTGTTTATTCAAAAAAAATCTTTTATTCTTATATTAAGCATAAAATTATAATTTCATATTAAAATTTGACATCACAGCTATGCATCACTTTGACTATATATTTTAATAAACAAATAGCATGTATCAATGAACATAAACATAGGAAATAATAAAGGTAAAAGTAACAATTGTTTGGAAAAGAAGAGGGGAAATTAATACTTTTATATTATGGAAGAAACGCCTTTTGTGCCAAAAATTGATTTCAAGGATAAAAATTAAATAATAAAAAAAATTCGTACTATATATATCAAACATTAGAAAAATTAGATAATATTTTGAAATAAGTAAAACATTATATGTAATTTAACTAAATTTTGTTAATGTAATTTAGTGAAGGAATAAACTTAAATTCATCACGTGACTTGAAAAATTAAAAATTATTGAGGGTGTTTAGAATTCTTTAAAATTAAAAAATTAATCAAATTGAATTATTAATTTGAAAATTTTGAAATACAATTATAAATATTTTTTGATATAATTTTTCATAAATTTTAAACTTCATCTAAATTGATCGATTTTCAAATACTACATTTCAAGCATAACCTACTAGCGTGAAAAAAATTTAATATTATTACATACTCAAGCATAATCTTTCAATCCATTACTGTGGCACTAAATATTGAATTTTTTTTTGGGTTTCCATGTTAACCGATTGAATACATCAGTGGGAGTCATGATTAATCGAAACTTTTTGCTTGGCAAGTTTCAGATAGTCAATTTGTCAGACGTGGACAACCCACTTATGGAATCATTTTAATGTTGTCATTCTTAGAAATACTTGATGGGTAGATACGCTCTGGACGAATTTTAGAAAGCAATTTCATAAAATTACGTAATCATTTACATCTAATAACGAAGACGTAGTCTGTTTATTGAGCAGTTTGGATTCTTTGTAGAAAATAAATTATATATAAAAATAAAAAAAAAAAATTAAAAAATAAATTCCATACATACTCTCGTCTATTTATATTACTAATTTTCTAATTAGATAAGTGTAATACTCTAAATGATCCAAAGTGATTTATTGACTTGGTTAGATGTATAATTTTGTTCATTCAATGCTGGGATGTCATTTCTCACTTTTATTCATTTTTCACTTTAAATAATTATGTTTTTTTGAATCTTATTATAGGCTACATTAAGTGGAATTTGGCAGAGATTTTAGCCCAAGTCCGCGGGGTGAAATTTTCACAAATTGATAGAAGATTCTGTGACAAGGCAAGTTTTCCTTTTGTATCAACTCACAGGAAATGATATGTCAAGTAATGCAAGAAGGATGGGCACACCCTGGTCTTCGTACAATTCTAGCTTTTGCTTCTAATATGCATGAAATGGCTGAGTTGGCTTTTGATTTGTATTTGAAAAAAATTTGAAAGTGTAAAAAATTAAAACATATTCAATAAAGAGTATTATTATAAAATTAGAAGTTAATTGAATTCCTTTCTTAACAATGTATTCCAAAATATGAATATCAGCTAATCTTTACTAATATTTAATTTTGTTCTAAAGATAAACTTTCATTATATTATTTTATGATATATTTAATTCCCGTCACCTTTTAGGTTATTGAAAATTTCTGCTTCATTTGAAACATTATTTTATAAATGAATTTTTATAAGAAGCATTATAAGAGAAAACAGTTTATATTTGGTTAAATTATCTGATTAAAAGTTTTTATCAATATTTGAGTTGTAGTTTATGTTAGACAATTTTTTTAAAAAATATCTTTTACTACTTAAAAAAGCATGTATTTAAGAGAATAGATAAAAAAAATTTAAAGCTGACTATAATAATTAATGATTTTAGGAGAAAGCATTTTTGTTTTCAAAATACATAATTTTTTACTTCTATTTCTATATTCAAAGAATGAGTAAAATTTTATTTTGATTCTTTATACATGGTGCATTTTTTAATTTTTTTAATAAAATTATCTTCTTTATTTGGTCTTTCAAAAATAAGATATTTTTTTATTTAATGTATCATAAATATAATTATTACATATTAATAATTTCTTTATACCAAATTAAAAAACATCCATATATAAGTGACCAAATTTAAAAACATAATTTTATAAGAGTCTAAATTTTAAAAAAATATTATATTTATAAGAGAACAGAATAAAGTTTTACTTATTCAAAAAGTAGTTTCAATTTTTTTTTCGCGCAAAAAAATTTCATTTATTATTTCAGAAGTAACTTATTTTATAAAATTTAAAAAATAAACATCTCTTGCTCACTCAAAAAGCTTAGCCAAATAAGTTAGAGTGGAGTTAGTTTTGTTTTGGATTTTTTTTTTCGGTTTTTGTTATTTTGAAATATAAGACAAGCTTCGGCAATAGCATTTTGGGGTCTAAACTTCGTTCCCCATATATAAAATGTCAAGAATAAAATAAAAGAATGAGAAATAAAAAAAAAATATTTGTATTTTTGAATAAAAATAAAAAAGATAAATATTATCTATCAAATAATAATAAAAATATAATAAATAATATATATATATATATATTATTTTTCTATGCATTGTTGAATGGGCTCCTTGTACTGTGGACCAATCAAAATTACTTGAGGGAGAAGGTGCAAGGCCGTGTGCCTCCATGGGTGATCTTAGTTTTCCCCAAAAAAGGGAATCTTCCTAGGCAGAGCGTGTTCACACAGTGGATGCAGTCGGTATTTTTGGTGCTCGGAACGTTCCAAGCCTGTTTATAAGTGGAATTACGTAAATAGCCTTCACTCCCCAGTGCTCGTTATTATTTATTTACCCCGCTGCATTGGGCTTAGCAAGATCTGAAGTCAGACAATACTCTCTAAGAAAATATATTTTCAAATCACTGGAGTTAGAGTTGCCTCAATCAAAAACCAAAAAACGCCCTTATCTAAGTGGAAAAAAAAAAAAATCACTCCCCAAGGGAAATTTGGCGAGGTATATATATATATATATGTAATTCAGATGAGTCAAAAATTAATAAAAGAATTATTCTTTTAAAAGTAGTTGAATTTCAGATACCTGCTAGGCAAAAATAAAACTGCAAAGTGGGAAACAAGAGTAATATATGTAAACTGATGAATATTATATATTTATTTTGGAAAAAGACTAATATGCGAACGTATGGAAATAAAGTGGTCAATATTTATACGGTTTTTACTTTCTCTTTGTACCTTAAAAAAAATCACATACGTTTTTTCAATCTATTTTTTGGGTGAAATGAGAATTAAGTGAAAGTTTTGTGATGACAATTTTTTTTTTAATTTAATCACTTATAGACGGTCATTGGCTAAAAAACCTATATTATTTGCTTAATCATTGGGGTGTTCTGGCACTGCATTTTCACAATTTTGTTTTGGTAACAATTAAATTTTCACATTTGAATCTATATACGTTTGCATATGTAAAAATAAAAATTGCGCTTGGGTAAGAGATTTTAGAGATTTTTTCTTTTTGCCAGTGAGGGAGAGAAATCTTAGAGCTTACTTTTATATTTTATCTCAAAATCACCCTCATAACATATTACTTATTCATTGCAAAATATAATTTGAAGGTTGTGACTTAAATATCCTGAATAAAACCACAACAAAATCCTCATTACCTTTCGTGTAAAGATGGCAATCATTAAAAAACCATTTACATTTTTTAATCAATTGTTTAGTATAAATTAATAAATTTTTTTCATTGCCAAAAGAGGGTATTTTCGTGATTTAGTTCCCAAATAAATTATAAAGTGGGTCACCCAATCTCGCCAGTGGGCTGTTGTCGCAAAATGTGATTTTCGCTAATCCTATAATCTTGAACTCTGCATATCCGGCCAATTTACCTTTTTCTCTCCCATTAGTCTCATCTGTGACGTAAGGGGACTCTCTATCCTAGCTGTCAAGTTTTCAAATCAACAACAACCACTGGATTCAAGACATCCAACGGCTCATAATAATCTACTAGAACTTTCCCAGCTTCCCCGCTCCTATATCTGCCTCCCACAATTTCCCAGTCATGGCTTGTGCTGTGCTCGTGCCACTCTACTGCTAGGGTTGTGCGCTCCATTTTCTGGTCTCAACTCCTCCTCTCACGGATTCCAAGGTAGGTGAATCTTCCCCTATTGTTACCGCTAGATAACTTTGAAATCTCATTTCATTCGCCGCTCAAATCGCCGTCTTGTATACTACTTTTTCATTATCAATTCTTAGATCTAAACTTCGATCAGTATTATGGATCAAGGGAACTTGATTTATTTGACTGGTTTTTGGTTTCAATTTTGCTTAGTTGTAGTCATGGGTAAGTCATATCCAACCGTAAGTCCCGATTACCTCAAGGCCGTAGAGAAGGCCAAGAAGAAGCTCAGGGGTTTGATCGCCGAGAAGAATTGTGCTCCGATCATTCTCCGTTTGGCGTATGTCTCTGCTCTTCATCTTATATTAAGAGCATAAACACAGATGCACGATCTTTATTTTCATGATTGTGTTGTCGTAGATTGCTGATAATTTGTGATGTGACTTCATTTTCTCCTTCTGTAGGTGGCACTCAGCTGGGACCTATGACGTGAAGACGAAGACCGGTGGTCCCTTTGGAACCATCAAGCACCCAGCTGAACTTGCTCACGGGGCTAACAATGGGCTTGATATTTCTATTAGGCTGTTGGAGCCCATCAAAGAGCAGTTTCCCATCTTGACCTACGCTGATTTCTACCAGGTAAGAAATTATATTATAGGGGAATTTTGTGATTTATGTTGTTATTCGTTTCATACTTGCTTATATTTTTATGGCAACGCAGTTGGCTGGGGTAGTTGCTGTTGAGATCACCGGTGGGCCTGAAATTCCTTTCCACCCCGGAAGAGAGGTATGACTCGTATGACTCGTTTTTTTTTTTCCCGGTCGCCCCCCCAAGCCTCCATTACAGGCTGATAATTGTATATTAAACTATACATGTGTATGTATGCCATTCTTTATTTGTGGTATTTTCTGTTATTTATTTATATATTTTCGCTGATTTCTTGACTAATTCAATTGCGCATACATTTGTCGTTTCTTTTTTTTTGCCCTTTTTGTGAGGCAATGAGGGCGTGTTTTGATAGTTTACTTGGTACACTATTTTAGATAAACACTTTTTATGAATAAGGATATTCATAATTTTTGAATATGCCCTTCATTCTCGCTAGTGATTCTCACTCTTCCCTTTAGAAGTGAATAGGATTTTATTCTTGAACTGGTTTGCTCGACGAGGATGAGGACGAGGTTTTTTAGCCAAGAACTCTTCTACGGGAATTGGTGTAAACTTCCATTCATTTTTAGGTTTATTCCCATACGAATTCATTCATAATTATACTGAAGATCAATATTTCTCTCTTAAAATCTCTGTTTTACAATTTCGCCTGATTTGCTTGCTTGCATTAGTGGTAGCACATATTTCAGTTTTGGTGTATGCTTTAGTTTGGAGGCTAATGGTGGCACTTTCTTTTTGATAGGACAAGCCTGAGCCACCTCCCGAGGGCCGCTTGCCTGATGCAACAAAGGGTAAGCACTCAGGACTTCTAAACGGTGGAGAATTGCTTACGTTGATAAGTGGCTGGGGCTTAACTCTTTAATTGCTGTAGGTTCTGACCATTTGAGGGATGTCTTTGGCCATATGGGGCTTAGCGATCAAGATATTGTTGCTCTCTCTGGTGGTCACACCCTTGTATGTTCATATTTCCAAAATGCTATTATAATTGTTGTTATAGATACGTGTGCATCTGTGTATGTAGTCCACTGAGGTTCTCTTCTCCTAGTGTTTTGTTTTTATATCCAATTGCCATATTCTCTTGTTTTTGACAGGGAAGGTGCCACAAGGAACGTTCTGGATTTGAGGGTCCTTGGACTCCCAACCCTCTGATTTTTGACAACTCATACTTCACGTTAGTGTGTTTACACTCGTTGCATGGTCCCTTGCTTATTCTCCATTGTTAATTCTCATTAATGTCTTCTATTGCAGGGAACTCTTGAGTGGTGAGAAAGAGGGCCTCCTGCAGCTGCCATCTGACAAAGCACTCCTGACTGACCCAGTATTCCGCCCTCTTGTTGAGAAATATGCAGCGGTGTGTTTATTGGCCATATTTTTTCTTAATGGCATTGATTAGATGGTACGTGCAATTACGTGTTTACCATTAAGTTACTAATTCTCGCTGTTTTGTTACTGTATTTCAGGATGAAGATGCCTTTTTTGCTGATTATGCTGAGGCACATCTAAAACTCTCTGAACTTGGGTTAGTCTCATCTTATGGATCATTATCTCTTTTTGTTGGATAAGGGTTACAGTGCCACTTTGGATCTCCTAAGATTGGGTGAACTTAAGTTTGAGGACCACTTTAAATTTGTATTTATACCAAGATTGATGATTTGAAGGATGTGAGGGTTGTAGTAAAAGTACAAGCGTTGAATAGATATGCTTACATGACATTTGCATGTTGAAATTTTAGGAAGATGTTCCAATGTAATGTTAGTAACATCTTGAACACTTGAGATGTGAAACAACTAATATGGCTTTACTCTGCAGGTTTGCCGAGGCCTAAGCAACCAGACCGCAGGGCTGTCAGCTGTCGTGGTGGCACATGTGCCTTTCAAATTTTCTTTCTTATATTTCACAGTCATGGTTTTAATAAAAATGTTGTCGCCATCTGTGAAATGGATTTTGCTGGACCTGAACAATGGAGTCATGATAGTTTTCTATGGTGTTCATTTTCTGTTATATGACATCTGTTGAAGTATTTTGTATCAAAATTTAAAGTTGAACGGCATTTAGTAAACCCTTATACCCAATTACTCAGGGTGTAATATTATCATCAAGTAGTTATTTAATAAAACTACCTGTTTTTTTTTTAATTTATGAACATTTTCCACATCGTATATAGGTTAAAGGACAACAAGGAAATTGTCAACTAAACATTACGCGAGGTAATTGAGGCACCAAGTTGTGGTGTTAAAAATGTATTTCATTACCCCAGTAATATTGATATTCAAACTTTTGAGATATTGTTTCCATTGGAAAATTGATGGAATAAGATACATGGGATGGAATTTGGTTTTTTATCTACAAAAGATGGCATTAATCATCTTATTATTTTAAGTGGTATTATAATTATTTTATTATTTTTATTTAAATAAACTTATAAGATAATATTTTTATTTTTTAATATCATACTAAATATATTTTCACTAGATAAGGGAAAGTTTTGGTCATAGAACAAGATATTAGCGATAGAAAACTTATGTTCATAAGTTTTTTAATGAAGGCCATGAGAGTTCATTGTAATTGGATAGGTTAAACACTAGAGAAGAAGATTAAAATTATACTTTTTATCGTAAGATTTGTGAGTCAGAGGTAAAAGAAGTATTAAAGCGAATGGAGAGTGGCAGAGCAGTTAGATTGAATAATATATCTATTGAAGTATAGAAAGGTTTAGGAATGAAAGACATAAATTGGCTCACAATTATTTAATAAATTATGAGATCTAAGAGAATACTAAATGAATAGAGGAGAAGCTCTTTAATTTTTATTTATAAGAGTAAGGGGATATTCAAAATTATACAAATTATAGAGGAAATAAGCTCATGAGCCCTACTATGAAATTATGGAAAAGAGTAATTGAGCGAAGATTAAGAAAAGAGACCAAAGTTACGGAGAATCAATTTAGTTTTATGCCAGGAAGGTCAACTATAGAAGCAATATATTTGTTGCGAAGATTTATAGAGTGATATCGAAAGAATCAAAGAGATTTACACATGGTGTTTATCAATTTGAAAAAAGTATATGATAGAGTACTAAGAGAGATTCTATAGAAGGTTTGAGAGAAAAAAGGAGTTCGTATAACTTATATTTGAGCAATACAAGATATGTATGATAAGGTTACAACTAGTTTAGTAACAAAAGGTGGACCTACAGAAGATTTTTTGATAACTATTGGTCTACATCAAGGGTTAACTCTGAGTCCTTATCTTTTTACTTTAGTATTGGATGTGCTTACTGAATATATCCAAGAGTCAGTGTCACAATGTATACTTTTTGCAGACGATATTGTATTAGTTGGAGAATCGAGAACGGAAATGAATGAGAAGTTGGAGAGATGGAGATTAGCTTTGGAAACTCATGGATTTCATTTAAGTAGAAGTAAAATGGAGTATATGGAGTGTAAGTTTAGTAAGAGACACACCACTTCTAGCGCAGAAGTAAAAATTGGAGAACATATTATACCATAAGTCACACGATTTAAATATCTTGGATCTATCATACAACATAACAGGGAAATAGAAGAAGATATAAAATATAGGATTCAAGTAGGGTAGATGAAGTGGATGAGTGTTTCGAGTGTTATTTGTGATAGAAGAGTATCACTCAAATTTAAGGGTAAATTCTAACGCACAGTTATAAGACTTGTAATGTTGTATGGAGTTGAGTGTTAGACAATAAAAAGTCAACAAGAGAATAAGTTCAATGTTATAGAGATGAGAATGTTGTGTTGGATGAGTGGACACATTAGACGAGATCGGATTAGAAATGAATGCATTAGAGAAAAGGTGGAAGTCGCACTTATTGTGGAAAAAATTGTAGAATCAAGATTTAGATGGTTTGGTCATGTTGAGAGGAGACTTATAAAAGCCCCAGTTAGGAGAGTAGATGAGATGGAGAATAATTCAATAATTAGAGGTAGATGAAGATTAAGAAAAATTATAGGAGAAATTATTAAAAGAGATTTAAATTTAAATGGTTTGTCTAAAAATATGATTTACGATAAGTATTTATGGCGTCGATTGATCCATGTAGCCAATCCCACTTAATGGGAAAAAGGCTTTATTATTGTTGTTGTAATATCATACTAAATATAATTATAAATTATAATGTTTTATTTTATAAAAATTATTTTTGTGCATCAAACAATATTATTTAGGGAAATTCCATTTTTGTTTCAACTTAATGATGGAAAATTTTGCCAATTAAACAAGAAATTATAATACCAAAAGGTGGATCCGATTGAATTTAAATAACCATGGTCAAGAATATTGCTTCATAATGGTATGGAGCTAATTGCGGCTCCTTAACCCGTACAAATTAAAAGGAAAAAAAATAAATATTTAAATAAAATAGTATAAAAAAATTATGTTTAGATGAAACACTTTGTGTGATATTATTACGAAGCTTCCAAAAAATGTCATATTTGTCATACTTTTTAATTTTCAACCTTTAAAAACGCAATGATCAGTTTCATATTGGTTTGGCACAAATGGGAGGATGAACGCATTTTTTTTTTTAATCTTTCTTTTAAATGTACCCCCACCCCGCCCTCCAACTCGAAAAACTGTAGGGGGCCACCTAACAAGGGGTGACTTTCACATAGGGCGTGTGGTAATTTTTGTTGCAGGAGAAAAACAGTATAGTGTTAATAGTATTTGAATCGTTTAAATTTTTAATTTTTAATTTTTTGTATTTTAATAATTTTTTATTTTAAGTAAAATAGAATGATAATAATCTTTTACTTATAAATTTTATGACTTTCTATTTTTTCTGACAACAGAGAATTATAACTCCGTAAGTGAAGTCTGTCACCCAATGTATGAATTATAGAGCTCACAATTTTTTGATAAAAAAATTTGGATCAATCATCAAGATTAGAAAAATATTACATTTGAGTGCAATATTTTTTGCAATATTGCATTTGAATCTTTATTTTTAATTTTTATTATATTTGAATCAAAATTCAATTAATTGGCATCACATTATTGGTAAAGTGTGTCAATCACGAAATGCTCGTGACCTATGCTTTCTCCAAGGGTTTGTTTGACACTAGCTTGAATCTTCTCTAGTTGTACTGTTAATTGAATCTCACAGTTAAAATTTCTAATCTCATAGTTATAATTTTTATCTTGATTCTTAAAATTTGTAACCTAAAAAAAAAAATTTAAAATGTCTTCATTGGATCCTTTCCAATCAACTGGATGATTGGAGAGAATTAATTTTAATTTGACACACTATTTTAAATTCGATAGAATAAGCTAATTCATTATAATTTTATCAATTGTTTGGTATAAGCATTATATTATATAAATTTATCTATCAAACTCCTTTTATATATTAAAAGAATAGATAATTAAAACTTTGAAAGAAAGATTGATGTATAAATCCCTCTTAAAATTTTCTTATTCCAACTCTTACGGTTGTTTGGTTGCACAATAAAAAGGGAAAGAGAAAAGTAATCTTTTTTTACATATTTATTATTATATTATTATTATTATTATTACTTAATAGTATCAATTTTTTATTATTATATTTCAAATAAAAATAAAGGAGTCATTTTATATCTATTTAATTGGTATTCTTATTCCTTTTTAATTTTTATGCCTAACAATTCTATGTCCCACATGAACACTCTCACTCAACAACAAGATACTTGCCCGTTAGCACAACTACAAATCACCACTGTCATTGCTCTTTTTCTAAACAAAGCCAACCTTTTTTTTTTCTTCCTATTCTTTGTCCAGAGGAAGTGCATGTACTGTAGGTATCATTACAGGGTCTGCATTGTGAAGGCGAAGAAAGGTGTACAATGAATATTAGTGTTAAAAGTTTTTTTCTTTTAGGGCTTTCTAAGCCAACCATCTAATGGGTCTTTCTAAATCCTTGATTTGGTGATGAATTGTGGACGCAATAGGTGAAAAATATGACAATGGGCATTTGAGAATTGGCACTCAGTTTGAGGAAGATTGTCTTATTGAATTTGGTTGCTTCTTGGTTTGTTTTGTATTGTAGGTTGTTGGATATTTTAGGCTGCCCGAATGGGTTGATCCAAATCAAATAATTAAATAAGACCTAAAGGGAATTAATTATAATTGATTAATATATATTAATTTATTATTTGAATTATTTTATTAATTTGAAAATTTGAATTTAAATTAATCTAATTAGTTAATTTGTCTTTTAATAGGAAATTTGAATTTTAAATAATTAAAATTTAATTAAAATAAAAATTAATGTTGTGCATCAGTTATTATTTTTGAAGAAAAAGTGAATGTGTATGTGGTCAGTTGTAGAAAATCTCTCTCTCTCTCTCTCTCACACACACACACACACACACATTGATATGCATAAAAAGAGAGAAAATTTTCTTAGAGTGGAAATTTCTTGATTTTCTTCTAATCAAAAGGATGCATTTGCTATGAACAAAAATCTGAGTTGGTTAAGTGATCATATTCATTATGTGGGGTATTTAATTGGACAATTTTCTATAAAAAGACATGTAAATAGAACCAATTCTTTTTTAAAATTTATTATTGGTATTAGAGCCTGATTAGAGGCTTGATTAAATTATTTTTCATGGTTTGAAATACAATATGTATTCTGTCTAGGGTATATTTGAAGTTTGGTATTGTGAGATATATATATATATATATATATATATATTGGACCTTTAAACATAAAAAATAACAAGTCAATTTGGAGAAACATTTAGGGTCCTAATTTTAGATCAAATATAGCCCATATAAAAGAGGACATATAATAGAAGTGTAAAGAAAAATCTTGATTCTGTTAGAGATTAAATTGAACTCAAAGTTAGAATATTAATATGGACATATAGCAAAATTTAGAACATTTGGCGTTTACTGTAGACTGAACCATAAAGAATAAAATTGGTATGACTAGAAAGCCTGCTCAAAGAACTTTACCATGAAACCAATAATACCCAAATTAGACTTGAGAGAGATATGAGTGTTTGAAGTTGTGTGTTTGAAACTAGTTTTTTTGGAAATCATGGTTAACCAACTATGTTTCACGAGCTGTTTCTCTTTCACCAAGCTATGAATCCATACCATCCATATGCTATTGGAAAGATCTTATTTCAAGTTTTCCAATAACACTTAATTTGTTTGAATTAGATTTAAAAGGAATAAGATATGACTTAATAAACATGGCTTTCTAAAAATGACAATTTTGTAAATAATGTAAATAGTTGTAGAATTTAGAGGTAAGGGATGAAGTGGCTTGGCCACTTTCAGAGCGACATGTTCTATCCACCTTAACCTCCTCTGGATCTGAAAGTTGGACCAACAAAAAAAAAGGTCAAGGAAAAAAAGATGATAATGTCACAATGGCTAAAGTAGGCCAAGAAGCTGGTGCGTGGTGCATGTGATAGGCCATTCTTCCTTTATAATTTTTTTAAAATTTTTTTAGCCAAAAAGCTTTATGTAGCATACAAGGCCAGGTGTTAACCCTATGAAGCTAGTTCTTAGCTTTAAAAATTTCTTATTTTAAGAGTTTCATTTTGACATCTATTTTGCATATGTTTAAGGTACGAATAGGTACTTTTTTGCAATTTTTTTGTCTTTACTTCCAATTTTTATGCTTTAAAAATTCCTAAAGATACCTATTATTACTTATTTACTTTTTTTCACCTTTAATAGGTCAAAATGAATGAAGAAACTTGTATGAACTATAAATTGGACATAAAGACCTTGATGAATTACATGATTGACCCTAATAATAATATTCAATGCCATATTTATTTAATGAGGGATCTTTGGTTCAATGTAAAGAAAAATTTTATGATAAAGTATAGAAAATTCCTTATAACAAATTGGTCTTATGATTTATCAAATCTCTATCAATTATCTCCTAGATGATGATTTTTAGACCCTAATAAAAATAGAGTTGAGAGGAAATATAAGCCTAATAAAGAGATAGGCTGGAAATGATTGAATTTATATGAGTGTGTTGTTGAACTAGAACTCACAGAAGAATGCCACTTTGTTTCAAACATACGACGATCAATACTCTTCTCACAATTCCCAAATGTGAGAAGTGCACGTAAATTTGGATATAGTGCATGAGAAAGGGATTGATCTTAAGGAGTAATTAAACATGCCAAAATCCAAATTCTAATTTCCAAATATTCCAATTGACACTTATCGGAGAAGCTTTAATTACAAGATTGATGAAATACCTCTCAACAAGATAAGATGTTTCTAAACTTTAATTTTTATTTTTATTTAAAATGAATGTTAGTATGAGACAAATTTTATGTTGATGTAATAGAGACTGTGTTTAGTTTAGTTTATTTTATTTTTTAAATGTAATTTATGATTATATATATGCTTTATTGAATTGATATTTTATTATAGCCGCTATAATTGTGAGATGTTTGATTGAGTGAGAGTTCTTAGACCTATTGATCCAGAGTCATCTAAGAACTAAAATCAAGAAATAATTTACAAATAAATTTGATAAAAAAATGATGACATTTTATGGGACACATGTTATGGAACTGAGATAAACGCTAGTTTCCAATCATAAACATAATGATATCATCATTGGTCAAATCAAAGTTAATTGCCAATAAATGATATTATGTATATATTTATATCTATGCTATATCTATGTAGATAATTGTGTTAAATGAATATAGCCATTAAAAACATAATAACTGAGCTTAATAAAGAAGAGTGTGAGGGTGAGACACGAAACGTGGTATTTTATTATGTTTATTGATGACTATCTATGATATAGTCAAGTTTATTCGATCTCCTATAAGCTATAAACATTAGAATTTGAAACATTACATGAGTATGGTAGAGAACCAATTGAACAATAAAATCAAGGCATTAACAATTTAAAGAGCTCTATAAAGAAAAAGGAATGATTAGATAATTAATAACAAAACGAAGTAGCTGAAAGAAGAAATAAGACATTATTTGATATGGTTAGGTCAATGATAATTCAAGGAAAATTTGCCTATCTTTTTCGGGGTAGATGCTATGTTAACTGCAACCTTTATACGTAGTTAAATACTCTCTAAATCAATTACTTCTACACCTTATCAGTTATAAACAAGTAGAAAATTGAATTTAAGCATTTTAAGACTATGGGGGTTAGTAGCTTATATTTATTATACCTCTTATAAATATAGAAAATTAGGTCTAAGAAGAAAAAGTGTATCTTCATAAGGTACTTTAAATAATCAAAAAGGTATGTTTTCATTGGTTGAAAAAAAAGGAAAAAAATGTAATTAGAATTGAATTTAGAGATACCACATTTATGGAAAAAAAATTTCTAATAAAGGTGAGATCGATAGAAATGTATCTCTCTACAAAACACCTAACCAAGATATTAAAGAATAAAAGAGTATACCTTGATATATTGATTTAAGTGAGAGCTTTACGCAATAATATGAAAATATAGAGGAAAGAGAGAATGTTGCACTAGGTACAACATAGTGTAGGAATAACTGAGAAAATATGCTTAAATGCCAATTTGAAATAGAAGGGATAGCATTTATAGTTACTCTATAAGATGATAAAGAGCTTAATACAGTGAAAGATGCTCTATCATGCTCTATTAAGAAAAAGAATGGAAAGATGTAATATAAGAAAAAATGAATTTAATGAGGACAAATAAAGTCTAAGACTTAGTAAACTTACCATCTGGCCAAAAGGCAATTAGAAACAAGTGGATTTTTAAAATAAAAAGGAAGGCAAATGGATCTATAGAAAGATACAAAACTCGCCTAATAGCTAAAGGGTATATATAATAGGAAGATATAAACTACACAAATACTTTTTTATCTGTCATGTATTTTGATTTGATTATATTAATTTTAGCCATAATTGTAAGTTTAGACTTAGAATTGTATCAAATGGATGTTAAAACTACATTTTTAAATAATGAACTAGATAAGGAAATTTACATGAAACAACCTTTAGATTTAATTTAAAACAAAAAAAAGGAATACAAGATTTGTAAACTTCAAAAGCTTATTTATAGACTAAAATAGTTATCTAAATAGTAATACTTAAAATTTCATCAAGCAATAACTTCATGTGACTTTTAAATGATTGAAGTAAGACCACTATGTTTACATCAAAAGATTTGATAGGAATGTGGTAATATTATTTTTTTATGTCGATGATATATTATTGGTTGGAAATAATCTATACTCGATTTTAGCCATTAAAAAATGGTTATTCCAAAATATTGAAATGAAAGGCATGAGTAAAGTAAAATATATTCTTGGAGTTAAGATACAAAGAATTGGATTAAAAAAATTAAATTCTCTTTCTTAAAAGAAATATATTAAAAAAGTTCTTGAGTGATTTAATATAAAAGATTACAAACTTATAGACACCTTTGTAGTGAAAGGCAAAAGTTTAAGTCTTGAGATGTCTTCTCAAATTGAATTGGAAAATAAAGTTATGGAAATAGTCCCTTATTCCAGTGTAGTTGTTTGCTTTATGTATGCAATGTTGTATATAAGACCAAATATTTGTTATATGGTTGGCCTTATAAGTTGGTACTCGTTTAATCCAAGCCAGAAACATTGAAAAATTGTTAAGAGAATCCAGAGATACTTAAAAGTATTATTGATTATGCATTGTGTTATCAAGGAAATGATTTACGCTTAGTAAAGATACTCTGATGTAGATTGAGGTGAAAATCTAAAGAAGCGAAACTCTATTTTTGGATATATATTCTTGTTGAATAATATAGCTATATTTTGAAGTAGTAAGAAGTAGACATGCATCTACAGTAGTACAAAAGGCAACATGACTAAAAAGATTCATAGAGTATTTGGGGATCATTGGTGAAATATCAAATCCAATATTGGTAAATTGTGATAATCAAGTAATCATAACTTATGGGAAAGATTCTAAGTATAAGAGTAGGATGAAACAATAGACACAAAGCACAACTTTGTTAGGAAAGTTATAGCACAGAAAAGTGTTATTATACAATATATTTTTGCATAAAAAATGGTAGTAGTTCCCTTGACTAAGCCAATACTTAGAGATGTATACATAGAGTATGTGAAATCTTTTGGTATTCTTAGAGAATAAAGTAGCAAAAACTTATGTAAGACTTAGGCCCGTTTGGTACACAGAAAGTTAGGTATGAAAATAGAAATGGAAAGAAAAAAAATAATTTTGTAGACAGAAAATTATTATAATATCTTTACTTTTAATGATTGGATAATAATTAGATAATAATTGATAGATAGTGTTAAATAATGATTGAATAATAATTAGAAAGGTAAAATTAGAATTTCTCCTAATTTTCCTTATCCTTTTCTGTTTCCCACCAGATACCAAACATGTCGTTATTTATTGAATGAATATATTGTGTTTATTTCATTCTTAAATATAATGTTATATTCTTAAACAATATATATACGCAATATAACATATTATATATGTTGATGAGGTTAGCTCTCTTACATAAATAATTGCCTTTTGGTACTCATAAAGAGCAAGCAAAAATGAGACATTTGTGCTTGTCATGCAAGGCAATGAAAGTGCCAATATGGCAAGAGAAAGGAATACAAAATGATATAAATAAAGTTTATACGTCACCTTAACAAAAATAAAGAGAAAGAGAAAGGTTGAGATGAGATCTAAATATAAATATAAAAGTGGGTCAAATTATAGATTTTTACTATCCATAATACCTATAGCTAAATTCAAATTCTCTTTCAAGATACCATGAAAGGTGAGCAAAATAATAGAATTCGAGTTAGTCATAGTATGTGTTTAGACCAAGATCTATATAGTGTTAATACATAATCAAATTGACATATAATTTTATGAAATAAGATAAATATCATAGCATGTAATTCATATTACATGTGTTTAAGAATTGCAATTAGGAAAAAAGTGAATAAATCTCTACTTCATTACTATGTAAGTCCTAGAAAAAATCAAATCCTTTCTTTGATACCTTTAAAATGTTAACAATGTCATAAGGAGATAAATCAATACTTACTACTTTAGTATAAGTTTTATGGTCATGATAAATCCAACCTAAATGATTAATATTAAAAAAGCAGTTGGTTTTGATTTAAGTGACATATAGGCAAAAGTAAGATCACCTTTGAATATACATGCCAATGCTAGTATCTAAGACATGTTTATTATAAAGTTAACTAGATAACTCCATAAGTATAGATACTATACATATAAGAGAAAAAAACAATCTAAGTAATACTAAAATTCAAGAGGGATTAGATATACAGTTAGCGAAATGTGTATAGGTGAATCTAAGATATCCAAGGCATATCAATAAGTGCATAACACAAATTTAAGAGTTGTAGTCTCCTATGCTAAAAGGATTCTTAGTATAAGAACTCCTAAATGTTATGCCCATGCAATCATAGAGTAGAGCACCAAGTATGAAAAGATCAAAAGGAATAGAAATTTTTGTATTTTTTATTTGATTATATGCAAATAAGAGATGTTGGATATTTTGGGTCACCTATAATGGTTTGACCTAAATTCAATAATTGAATAAGATCTCGAGGGAATTAATTTAATTAATTAATTATAATAAACATTAATTAATTTATATTAATTTGTTATTTGAACTTTTGAATTCAAATTAATCTAATTAGTTGACTTTCCTTTTAGGGGGGAATTTAAATTTTAAATAATTAAAATTAATTAAAATAAAACTTAGTGATATGCATCAGTTACCATTTTCGAAGAAAAAGTGAACATATGTGAGTGTGTGATCAATTGCAGAAAACCATTTCCTCTCTCCCTCTCAAGAATTGATATACGTAAAAAGAAAAAAAAAAGTTATCTCAGAGTGGGAATTTCTTAATTTTCTTTTGATCAACAGCGTTCATATGCTATCAACAAAGATTTGAGTTTATTAAAGTTGTCAAATTTATCATATGGGGAATTTAATCAAGTAATTTTTTGCAAAAAGATATTTAATTGATCCAATTCTTTTTTTAAAATTTACCATGGCTTTGTTTTGTTTGTTATACAATAGAATCACCATGAAGATCGGGCTGAGCATCACCTTGAAATTGGTGTACGAAGAATTTATTATATCAGCATTGCAAATCAAAAGAAAACCTTTAATATTTCTATTTAAGAATTTTGAAATAATAGAATTGGCATTGATTATTATCAGTCACTTAGCTCAATACACTTACCTTTGAGGATAAGTGCTTTTGCTTTCAATGTGGATCAAGTGTAATCAAGAATCTATATCAGCTGTAGCCCTTATTGTTTCGCATTAACCATGGAGAAACCTTACTGAACCAAAACAAGAATGGAACAGTTTATGGGAATAACTACTTCATTTTCACTATGTTCTCTATCATATTTCTGTAAAATTCTCTTCTCTGGTCCCAATTTGAGTTAGATTTTGTCCCTCTATTGGGTCAGAGGTGGGATATACAATATTTGCTTTGATCCTTAACTTCATTTCAAAGAAAGAACTGAAATTTCAGATAAATGAATTTAGTTTGTAGTTTACCTTTGATAACTGAAATGATATGATCAACTGGCACCCCAATTTTTAAATTCATCAGATGAAGGAACAACCTATTCTTTGTTAGTTGCTCTTGTTAAATCAAGCTTAGTTTTAGTATGGCTGGATCTTCTCACTGTGATGTAATTTGGGCTCAAGGCTGATGCCGAGGCAATAGTCCAGCACTTTGACTGGTATCTTACTTTTTCCTTGGCCATAAGACATGCTATTATTTTTTTTTAAAAAAACAAGGACGTTTTTCAATTATTTTTTTTTTCTTGAAGAATTTTATTTTTTCAAAAATTAATATAGTAAACAATAAATTTAGATGGATATAATATATTTTTAAATAAATAATATTTGTGTTAAAAGAATTAATTTTTTATCTTATCTTAAATTATATAAGATATTACCAAATATAGTATATATAATATAATATGTGTCATCTCATATATTTTATAATCTTAAAATTTTATGAGATTTTATACCATCAAACTTCATGTTATAAAGTATATTGAATGGGCTCATAGAATTTCAAGAGTTGAATCTTTCAAAGCAAACGAAAATAACAATTAACCCCAAACAGAGAGAAGCACAGACACATAATGCTGTTAGCGATGTCGAGTTGGCAAGCCTAATAGACTTGGACTGGTGAGTGTTGACATGGCGAGTGGCTTGGAAGACTTTTTTCATGTCTAAGTTCTCTACCATACCATCCGCAAAGAAATTACAGTGAAGCAAGTGGCTGGACATTAATCCAGGGCTTTTGCTCCTTTTGGAACGACAGGACAAATTTCTTTTAGAAGTCTCCAACATATCGTCTTGCTTTCATGTCATGTCAGATCTCATCTTTTGGTATTTCATGAGCGTGTGGATTGCGCTATTTAAGATGGAGCAATTTAAATTGTTAAAATATATATTTGGACAGATCCAATTTTATTATTTTATAGAAAATAAAATGTAAAACGAAGATAGTCAATTTTTCTTCAAATCGATATGTCACCACTATATGTTTTGTTCTTAATATATCACGTACTGATACAATTACTTTTTAATAATATATCAAATAATTTATTTATTTTTTATGGAAATGTCGTAATGTTAAAAATGTTCTGACTTTACCATAATGTTTAACATATAAATTTAAGTTATAATTGCAGTAATTCAATAACTTGTAACTAAAAAATGCATATTCAATTTTCCGTGCTACTTTTACATTTGTCATCTAATTTATCAGGATAAAATATGTATATTTAAATAAGTGATGCTCCTACACTTGACCAATAATAGAGCACTAAAAATCATGACAAAATTTTGCCATAAAATGAGAAATACTCAGTTTATTTATGTGATTTAGAAATACTGCCTTTGAGTTGTACGTAAATTCTTTTGATCTCATTTTAGTTGTTTTTAAATAGAAGATACGGTTCTATTGTACTAAGGGAAATGTTTAAATGCAAAGGATTCCTTCCATTAGAATTTTGAGCAATTTATCCCTTAGTCTTAAAAGTTAACTATAAACTTTTCAAATTTTTAATTTTATATAACATAATCTCTTTTAAATTTTGTTTGTTCAAAATCTTGAAATTATTTATTTATATAAGTTATAAGAAATTAAATCAACAAAAAAAAACATTCATTTTATCATCTGGAGTGGCGATTTTTTTAATTTTTCTACACTTTCTTGAAAAAAAAAATCCTTATTTATCACTTAAAATAATAAATTAGATATATTTTTCTGTTAATTTAACTTCTTTTCATCTGCATTAGTTTTAAAATTTTGGACAAAAATAAATTAAAGAAATGGTTATATTGCACAAAATTAAAGATGAGTGAATTTATGATAATTTTTAAAATTAAAGAATAAATTACACAGCTACTTGATGGGTTTCTTCAATTTTGTTTTTGGGTTATTTAAAAAACGGTTCCGAGGAGAAAAGCCTTCCAATATCTAATAGCATGAAAAAGATAGATGGCAGTTGATATAATTGAACAAATGTGGACCGTGGATGAGAGGCAGCTAAATCTGAGCCCTCCGATTCTCTCCCTTTCGCGTTGCCGGTTTTTACCTCTCGCGCGTTTTCGCATCTGCCCCAAACTCAGCTGTAAGACGACGAGACATACACAATTTTCTGTTATAAGCTTACAATATTGTAATCTTCGCCTGCTTATTCGATAGACATCGCCTTCTTCCAGCTTCAACTATTTCTAGAGAGAGAAATTGCAGCTACAAGGTCTTTGAGAGAGAAAGCGGAGACATAAAGCTTCTTCTTCTGCTGTTCGTAAGTGAGGCAGCAAAGGGGAGGCTGACGATAATCCGATCACGGTAAACGATTTCCCGGTTGCTCGAACGCACGGAGGAAAGTGCATTCAGTACAACATGTACAGCAACCTCTTCGATGTTACGGCTAAGTACTGCCCTCCGATCATGCCTAATGGTCGCGGCGCCTTGGTACTCCTGCGTCTGTCATATTTTTACCTCAACTTTCCGTTGCTTTAGAGAAACTCGTTTTTCTTCTCGATATAATTAAATTAATAATGGTTAATGTGTTCGAAAGTATTGGCTTAATTGCGGATTTTTTATTTTGAAATTATCTGAATGGTTGGTTGTTGCGATTTTGAAGCTCGCTGATGAATACGGAAACGAACGAGATGGTGGCTGTTAAGAAGATAGCCAACGCTTTGGGCAATCACATGGACGATAAGCGTAAGCTCCATGAAATTAAGCCTCTTCGGCATTTGGATCATGAAAATGTGGGTCTATTTCCTTTACGGAGTGAATTTAAATATCATATAATAGCGATTTATTGTTCGGAATTGTTTCACTTACTCTGACGCGTAACATATAAGTTTCTCTTTCTTTTTCCTTCTATGATTGATTAAAATTTCCGACCGATTTTCTCGTAAGGTTGCAGCCGCATCGATGTCTATGAGGTACATGTGGTGACAAAGTTGGCTGCCAGTATTTGGATTTCAATTCAGAATCAAGTCATCTTCTAAAGTTGGAGTTGACAATGTTTGACCTTGACTTTCTAATTTGAGGTCACAAAATTATGTTTTTAAAGCTTTATTTGCTCTATATGAGAAACTAGATTCTTATATGGGAATCTTAGTATTTTTGGCCTTTACAAGGTTCGTTTTTTCACTTGGATTTAAATCTGTGTACGTAAAACAGGTAATTGCTTCAAGAGATGTGATTCCTCCATCCTTGCGTAGAGAGTCTACTGATGTCTACATGGCCACGGAGCTCATGGATAATGATCTTCACCATATCATTCGCTCCATTCAAAATCTTTCAGAGGAGTACTACCAGGGAAGTTCTTTCATTTAATTTATGTAAGAATTATAATAGCCATTTTCGCAATATTCTATTATTAACATAGCAACTAATATTTTACCAATTAATGGATGCTCTTGCAGTATTTCTTGTATCAGATTCTTTGTGGACTAAAGTATATACATTCTGCAAATATTATCCATAAAGTTTTGAAACCAAGCAACCTGTTGGTGAATGCTAACTGTGATTCGAAGATATGTGATTTTGGGCTAGCACGCCCAACTTTAGAAAATGATTTCAGGACAGAATATGTAGTCACAAGATGGTATAGGGCTCCTGAATTATTGTTGAACTCCTCAGACTACACATCTGCAATAGATGTGTGGTCCGTAGGTTGCATCTTTGTGGAGCTCATGAATAAAAAGCCTCTGTTTCCAGGCAAAGATCATGTGCATCAGATGCGCCTATTGACACAGGTGGGATATGAAAGCATATGGACATTGATATAAAACTAAAAATTTCGTAATTGGATAATCAATATAGATATTTCAAGTTATTTGATACATTGGTTCTTATCTGTAGCTTCTTGGGGCTTCAACTGGCGCTGACCTTGGAGTAGTGAAAAAAGAGGACGTGAGAAGATATATCCAACTTCCCCAATATCCTCGTCAACCATTAGCTAGAGTTATCCCCCATGTTCATCCCTTAGCCATTGATCTCATCGATAGAATGTTGACAATCGACCCTACTAGAAGAATTACAGGTAATCTTCTCATTCATTGTAGGTCATTTCGCTGGTGTTTCTAGATTAGACATTATGCAGGCGTCATTTGAAGTTTGAATTCCCTTGGTAGCTCCACTAGCATGGGAAATATAAAGCGAACATGAATGTTTGTGAGTTGCGATAACATGCTTTGTTGATACACCTTTTCTTTTATTCATAATAATGCAACTTACTTGAAGAGCACTTGCAAATAATGTCCAATCTATAACTAGCTTCCGTCTGCTTAATATAATGATGAGCAGGAAGTTTTTGACAAGGAGAGTCTGACAAGTCCTTTGTATCTGAAATAAGAAGGAAAATAAAGTAAATAAAACTTTTTCATATATATGTAATTGAACTAATTGTGCTTTTCTGATGGACTAGACTTGAGTAAGGTTTTTTAGATGTCTGCCATCAAATTTCCTAATCAAAGTATAAGATGTGTATAAACTTTTTTAAAAGATCCAATTATGTATTATTGAGCTGTAAAAATTTTTCATTTGTCATGTTTTTGTTGAAAAACCTTATTGCAAACATCTAAAAGCTATACCCGAGTTTTCTCCTTTTTTTTATACTTAATATGGGTAAGGACCTTGTAAGTAACAGGATAGGCTTATCAGTAATCTTTGGCAATAAGTGAACACCAAAAACATAAAGTCTTAAATGTAAAAAGTAAAATGTAAAGAAAATTGAATGTGAGCCATGTTTTCTCTTCATAAGGCAATTTTCTGGACTTAGGCAATAGTAAATTTCTGTCAGTTGCTAACAATGCTGTACTATGTATTACATTACTTTCCACAACTCACCTTTGAGGCTCTGACATTTTACCTAACGATGCTGCCTTTTCACCGGGAACTTTTGGGTGTCTGGAACTTAATAGTCAAATGCCATATTATACTAGATATATGGCCGACAATCTTATACCTAAAAATCTTCCCAGTTTCAACAAGTAATAGCTGTTTATTATACTAGATATATATCTAGTATAATAAACAGCTATTACTTGTTGAAACTGGGAAGATTTTTAGGTATAAGATTGTCACAGGCTGGTTCAAAGGTGGCTTTGTGCAGCGTCTTCAGATAGTGTCAAGTTTTTATTTGCTTACAAACATGCACAGGAGATTGCTGATTATAACTTCTGTTTGTAAATCTTAAGTATAGCCTCAATGTTTATCCACCTACAACATGAGACTCATTTAAATCAGAAGAACTATGAAGAGATTATCATTTCTGTTAGGTCGGGTTACAAATTTTTTGTGTGGTTTAACTGCTGTAGAATCACTGAGGAGTAGCAACTGCAAAGCTATATACTGAATAAATGTGAAAAAATTTCATTTCACTTTGTTCAATTATGAGCAGTTGAACAGGAATTAGCACATTCCTGCCTTGCAAATTTACAAGATGTCGCTGATGAGCCAGTCTGCCCGGAGGCATTCTCATTTGATTTTGAGCAACAACCCTTGGAAGAAGAACAAATAAAAGATATGATCGACCAGGAGGCATTGGCATTCAATCCAGAGTATGCGTAAAGCAAAAAGCACAAGGTATTTGAAATTCAATGAAAAAGTGAGCAAATGAAAAAGTGATGGGTTTTCAAATTTTTCATGACGAAGTTCCAGCATTGAAATATTTACAAGAAGGAAAGAACCAAGTTGAGTGACAATCACTCAATGTCGTTGCTGATCAAACTTTGAAGGTAATCCTGTTCAGTCACGAGGTGCAAATACTGCTTTTGCACTTTAGTGCCCATCTGTCGTAAAATACCTCCTACTGTGTTGAATTTAATCTCCCTGAATTGTTTTACCCGATTTTAATCTCCATATATTGTTTTACACGGAAATGACTTGTTATCTTGGTTAGCTTAGGGTGTATTTGGCTTAAATTATTTATTTTGTAACTTGCTCCCACTATATACGGCTTTTGAGCCTTTTTTGCTATATAACCTATATAGTGGATTAAATTGAGAAAAACTATCAGAGAACCACTTCCTGTATGTTTAAAATAATCTGATGCATCTGGAAGCTATTTCTTACTTCATTCCCGATTTCTAGATTATTCCTTCCCCCTACGTATCGCTATAACAATAAAATGACGAGTTAAAAGCACTACGTATCATTTAGAGGAATATCCAACAAATAGATTAAAATACGTTTTATTTTTTACGATAGAAATTCCATTACTAGTTATGCTTTTTCATCGTCAAGACCGTAGTTAATTGAAATGGGAATTCATGCAAATCTCCAGAATTCGCTTAGCAGAAATGATTTTTGCAAGCAGCAATTCCCCTTATTTGAATTCATCCTCACCAACACATACGAAGGGTTGAGAGAGGCTTCCTATAAGAGCCGCAGATGCTAGGTTCTCATTTGGGCTATCTGGATGGATCCTCCGTCGGTTGTGCACAGACAATGATGACTCTTGCGACAAAGCACTCCATGGTGTTATCTAAACCATAGTGGGGGGAGTCGGTTGTGCACAGACAATGATGACTCTTGCGACAAAGCACTCCGTGGTGTTATCTAAACCATAGGGGGAGGAGTCACTGAAATAATTCGATGACCAGAGGACAGCGATCCACTTAATGTGCAGGGGCTACACAATGGCTGTGGACATTAATCTCGACAGTTCACATTTTTTTTTTAAATTTTGATATATATATATATATATATTTTAATTTTTAAAGATACAAAATGTAAAAATAAAAATAGTCTTTTAATTATAAACTTTTTAAAAAATAATGATTCAAGTTAAAAAAATTAAAAATTTATAATTTATAATTTAAACCATCTAAATTTAAATTAAATTTAAATAATTTAGATAAAATATCCATCGTATACATAGGAAACATAAAGAAATGGAAATCAGATCCTCTTCCGTAAATGTCTCTCCAGTGCGTCTCCCGTGCACTAGATCTAGCCGTCTATTTCATCTTTGCCACGTGGAGCGAGTTGCACCATGGATCAAAGAAAATATGACTAAATATTGAGTGTTAATATTCCCGCTATTTGTTTGTCTTTTTATTCCAGTGTTCTTTTCGCACGCTTTTCTGCAAACCAAAGCCCAAGCTCTCTCCCCTTCCCTGCTAAACTATTTTATGCTCTCATTCTGTTTACTTTCGATGCTCTCATGCTCAAGGCTCGTATATACATTATTAAAATAATTGTACCACAAGAAAAGAACTCGTTTAATCCTAAGTTAGAATCAAGATGCAGGGACACGTACTCAAATTCTAAACATCAAATGAAATGCATTTTGAACTTAAAATTAGTTCATAAAAACACAGGCCGAATGAAGACCCATATGCCTTCACTCAAGAATGAAAAGCAAAAATGGTTGAAGTATCTGGTAGTGCCTAAATGACAAAATTCCCAAATAGAGCAAAGGAAAATGATTCAAGTTTCTCACCTTTCTAGCCCGAGGAGAGGAGATTAAAGAACAAATGGTCGTTGATGATGGTTGCCCGACTGCAACGTCTGGACTCTTCTCTGTCAGAGGTACGAGTTACGATTACGAACAAAGCGGAGATTCGAAGAGACGATGAGATTGGGGGGTCTACTCCTCTCTCTTCAAGTTCTTTCTCTCTTGATTCCATCTCTTTTCCTGACTGCTCTCGTTCACTTTCTCTCATTCTTCTCCCTCACAATCGTGCTCTGTTACAAGATTGAGTGAGCAATGCATGTAATCGAGATGCCTTGTCGATGTTCTTTCCTCTCTGCACAAGCAAGGTTTCCTCTTTATCATTTTTTTGGCTGAAGTTTTGCTCTGTAATAAAAAGACTTTGATTTGGCAACTAGGTCCTCCTTGAATCTCCGATTTAATTTGTATCCTTATTTGCATTTGATTTTCCTATTAAGCATGCAAATAGGAAAATTTGTAATCGAGATGCCTTATCGATGTTCTTTCCTCTCTGCACAAGCAAGGTTTCCTCTTTATAATTTTTTTGGCTGCAGTTTTGCTCTGTAATAAAAAGACTTTGATTTGGCAACTAGGTCCTCCTTGAATCTCCGATTTAATTTGTATCCTTATTTGCATTTGATTTTCCTATTAAGCATCCGAATTTGATTCCATCCCGCTTGCTTCTTTTCTTTTACACTTCACCTGATAAGCTTTTATCATTGCAATTGTAAGGATTTTATTATCATAGTTTGAAACCTCATGCATCTTCTTGCATGATTATTGTCTTGTTTTAATAATTTTTTGATTTTGCTGCTGTCTCTTGTTTGAGACGTTCATATTTTTTAAGATGAATGAGCGAGAGAAATTCCGATCCAAGAAGAAAAACGGCAAAAAAGGAAAGCAGTGGAAGGAAGCATCTCTATATCTCAAACCTGAAGCTAGTGCAAAGCGTTTTCTCTCTCCCATTTTAGAGTTTGTTTTCTTTGATCCTGGTGCAGCTCACACCACGTGGCACAAGGTGAAATGGACGGCTGGATCTAGCGCATGGGAGACGCACTGGAGAGACACTTACGGGAGACGATAATCTCAAAGAAATGAGTGGGATCCATCCCCTTAAAAGTCATCGCTACCTTCAATTATTGCTCTAGGTGCACGAGGTAGCCTGGTAGGCCATATGTACGAAGATTGTTAACTTAGTGGCATGTGACTGGGTTGAATCAAGCAGTCTAATCCACAATCATCTCCAAACAAAATATAGTGCCTATAAAAACACCATCGAGTTTTTGAAACAAGTAGAGCAGGTGCAAAACATGGATGATACAATCTCATCTCAAGGAGAAGCCCAAATTCCGAGTTGTAGGAGCAAACGAGGCGGATGGATAACTTTTCCCTTCATGACTGGTCTCTCTCTCTCTCTCACTCACACGCATATATTATTCTTTCATTTTTAATAATAATGAGGAGGCATGTATAATTATAAATACATATTTTTGTTTTGTTAAGCAGGGACGGTGGCGGGGTTGTCCCTTGCAGGCGCAGGAATCATGGGGAACTTGATCGTTTATCTGATACGGGAATTCAATATAAAGAGCATTACAGCAGCTCAGATTTCAAACGTTGTTCTTGGCAGCTTTAGCCTCTTTCCTATTTTTGGGGCCATCATAGCTGACTCCCTCTTCGGCTCTTTCACTGTTGCCTTCATTTCTTCTTGCGTTTCTTTTCTGGTATCAAGCTATATTTATCACTGAATCATCATGCATCATGCTCATGCATGCATGTGTCTACTTCTCTACTCTCTTTCTTCAGGAGAAAATTTTATGTCGGGACTAATCTGTTATTACATGATTGATGCATTCATTTAATAGGCGTGACTTTCTTCTTAAAAGACTAGCTAGGATTGATAATTTTCCCTTAACCACACTTCTCTTGGAGCTTAGGTGTCCATCACACAATCTTAAGGTATACTCCTCTTAAAGTTCAATTATTTCTAATATAAGATCCTAGACTCTCATTTACATTTGAATCTAACAATCTCTTTCACGAATGCGAGTCTATCACATATATATGTTCTTCCATTTTTCCTTTTGGACGATAACCTATAGGCATATGTCGAGCTTGCTTTCTTCACTTGAGTGTTATCTCTTAATTTCCATAATTTATGGGTTGGTGCTAGATCCATCATAAACTAGGTCCACAGCTTTTATTCACTTAAGTATGCACTTCCCAATCCCACAATTTATGAGCTAGTGCCAAACCTATTTTAAATTAAGTTCACATTTTACCACTCCTTCTCATGTAAGTTTGTATTTCTTAATCTTCACAATTCATGAGTTAGAGCCAAAACCGTCTTAAACTAGGTTCACATTTTACCTCTCCATCAATTTGGACTCTAATCTCCATAAAAGTTTAATACGAGTCAGGAGGTAGAACGGGTTTAGGAAAGACAGAAACCAATGGATATCGCAGAGAAGAAAGAGAAGAAGCCACTTGTGTGGTCACATGATTTTCATATGGACATGAGGTTGCATAATTTTATTACGTAGCTAGCATCATGTGGGGATTCGTTGTAAGGGAAGTTAGTTATAAAAGAATGGAATGCTTGCATCAGGCATGAAGGGGGGACCGAGTATCTAAACGTAGGATATTTTCTTTCTTTATATTCTGCTGAGGTAAAGAAGGGGGAAGGAATTATCATATGTAGCTAGCTTTTGGAGTTTCTTCTTGACTTAAATAGGAAGTGTGTAATTTCCTTATTGCGTTTCTGAATAACACCTTCTCTGTTTCTCGTTCCCGTTATTCAGTTGAATATGTGAACCTTTGAGAATCTAACAATTTGGTGCTTTCATTGAAAGGCTCTGAAATGGTAGAAGGAACTTGATTTTTAAAGTTAAAAGCGGCTTAGGGAGAGCTTTAGCAAACCAAAGGAATCTTAGATGACTGAATGAGTCAGACAGAAGAAACTGCCAATAGGTATCGTGAGTCGATGCACAGTATAGAGGTTATGATGTGCTAGTTGTTACACAATTAAAAGCAAACTACATTGTCTTCAACCCAATTCATTGTAAGAGAAGATGCATCTAGTCATTAGAACCAAAACCTTATCATGGGAAAAAACTTGAAGATCGACATTCCCCATTTCGATAGAACAGACGTTGAGAATTAGGCTTTTAAAATACAAGAATTCTTCGATACCTACAATGTTCTTAAAGACCACAAGGTGAAGATAGCATTGTTTCACATGTCAAGTCATGCATACTCATGATACAAATGGGTTATGAAGAATAATTTTATCTAAGACTGGTAGGAGTGTTCATTGGCTCATTAGACCCTGGGGACCTGCCCTAATCTTACCTAATCGAGTTGAGCTATGCCAAAAATATAAATGGGTAGAATTTTAAATATAACTATATCGGGTCAGGTTGGGTTATGGGGAAAGATATGTTTTGCCTAACCCACCCTAATAGTTACTTTTTTTTAGTTATCAATATCTTGTTATCTTTTATATATATATATATATATATATATATATAATTTCATCTGATTCTCTTTGCATGCTGTAGCTTTCATTACATATATAAACCTTCCTTACTTCTTAATTGTTTTCATTATTGATGTGCATACTTACTAACATTTCTTTTATTGAATAATAAAAATATACATGTTTATTTGAGGCTAATTATGTTAATATACCTTATATTTTACTTGATAATACTAAACTATTTTTTATTATTAATAAAAATATGAGAGTTCTAAAAGTGCATTATTTTGAAGTATATGCTTATGAGTTTATAAAAAGATATTTTTATATTACAAGTATCAGTTCATAAAAAAAAGGTATGTGTAGCCTTAACCCAATATAAAATCGGGCTTGTTCAAGTCGGGCCTAACCAAGAGTATAAAAATAAGTCCGATATCTTAATCGAGCTAAGTATCAGACATATTAGATATCCGGGTTGATTCTGCCCATGAACAGCCCTAAGGACTAGAATGGATTCCTAAATGCTCCGTTGCTTCATGTTGGATCCACTTTGTATGATGACCCAAAAGCAGCCATCAAGGAGTTAAAGTAAATAGGCACCGTGGAGGAGTACCAGAGTCAATTTGAAGAGTTGTCTACCAAGGTAACAGGGCTACTAGAATAATGGCTCATTAGTTTCTTTATTACTAGCCTCTAAGATCATTTTAAGTGTGAGCTTCAATTGGCACAACTAAAATCATATTTTCATGTTATACCGCTAGCTAAATTGCATGAACAAAAACATATGAAGTTCTAGGCTACCCTGCGACCATCCTATTTTTCAAAACTAGGACTTTTGAGGTTCTCACCCTTGACAAATCAAACAGGAACACCTACCCCCATTAAGAATCTTATCCTCATTTCTAGTACCAAAAACTTAGGTGCAAATTCTAATGTGTCTATAGGATCAAGTCAGGCTTCTAATCTACTGCCAACTACTTCTTATAGGAAATTGACAGTGGCAGAATTGAAAGCTAAAAAGGAGAAAGGATTATGTTATTATTGTGATGATATGTATAACCCAAGCCATAAATATAAGAGTGTTTGCTACCTCTTAGTGGGGCAAGAAGAGATCGAAGAAGTACTACAAGAATAAGAAGTGAAAACTGATAGAGGCACATGAAAAAGAGCATGTTAATGTGATAGCACTAGAAAATTAGCTTCAATGCTATGAAGGACAATTTCATCCAAGTACTTTAAGGATGATTGGGCAATGTGAGGAAGAGCAATTGCAAATTTTGATTGACAATGGTAGCACTCATAATTTTATGAAATTTGAAATTGCACAGAAGTTACAAATTAGATGGGTGCCTACCAAAGAATTTAAAGTGATGGTAGGAAATAGAGCATATCTATTGTGTGACAAGAAATGCGAGCAGGTGCAATTGCAAATCCAAGGACAACAGTTTAAGGTAAATCTGTATGCTCTTAATCTTAAAGGTTCTGATGTGGTACTAAGAGTGCAATGGTTGGAATCGTTGGGTCTAGTACTCATTGACCATAGAAACTTAACTATAGAATCTGACTATAAAGGTGTCAGGATTAAGTTGCGAAGGGACACACTCTTGAAGGAACAACTCGTGAATTGTAAGATGCTGAATAAAATGGTAGAAGATTAGTTTATTGCAACATTATACCATCTCCAGAAAGTAATAGACTAAGAACCCATTGAAGCCAATGACATACCATCAGAAATTGTAAAGGTGTTGGAAAGATACAAGGAAGTGTTCTTAGATCCTAAAGGCTTACCACTAAAACAAAGTTTAGACCACAGAATTCCTATCATTCTAGGGGCAAAGCCTATAAGTGTGACCCTATAGGTATCCTCATTTTCATAAGGATGAAATTGAAAGGCTAGTGGAAGAGATGTTGAAGACTAAAATAATTAGAGATAGTCAAAGAATCTATTCATCACTAATCCTCCTTGTTAAAAAAAAAAGGTGAAAGTTAGTGGTTCTACATTGACTATAGGGTTCTTAATGACATTACAATAAAAGACAAATTCCCAATACCTATAATAGATGAAATTCATGATAAGCTTCATAGAGCTACATGCTATTTAAAGCTAGATCTTCGATCTAGATACCATCAAATAAGGATGTGGGATCTTGATATACAAAAAACAGCTTTTTAAACACACTTGGGTCACTATGAACTTGTAGTAATGCTTTTTGGTCTTAGTAATGCTCTATCAACTTTTCAATCTATTATGAACAAGCTATTCCAATTATATTTAAAGAGGTTTATGGTAATTTTCTTTGATGATATACTCATATATAGCAAGACACTTCGAGACCATATACAGCACCTTAAAGTTGTTTTGAAAATTTTAAAGGAGAATTATTTCTTTACAAAACAATCAAAAATGTATCTTTTGCCAAAAAGAGATGCATTATTTGGGACATGTAATCAATCATAAAGGAGTACAAGCAGATCTTAAAAAGGTCTAAGCTATGGTAGAGTAGCTAATACCTATTGCTGTTACATAGCTCAGAGGGTTTCTCGGCCTCACCGGGCATTACCAAAGGTATATCAGGCATTATGCTTTCTTTGCTCAACCGCTAATAGAATTGTTGAAGAAGAATGCCTTTAGTTGGAATGATAGAGCTCAAGCTACTTTTGACAATTTGAAAATGCAAATGACAAGGGCTTTGGTCCTAGCTCTTCCTTTGTTTACCAAGCCATTTGTGGTAGAAACAAATGCTTCCAAGTCAAGGGTGGTTGTAGTACTAACACAATCAAGCTGGCCTCTTGCCTACTTCATCAAATCATTATCTCCAAAGCTATCTCTGGCTTTAGCATACATGAGGGAATTATATGTCATGACCTAAGTAGCGATGAAGTGGGGACACTATTTGTTGGGGAGGAAATTCACAATCAAAATGGATCATTATAGCCTTAAGGAATTGATGCACCAGGTAGTACAAACCCCAAAACAACAGTTTTATTTAGCAAAATTAATGGAATTTGATTATGAGATCATCTATAGGAGTGGCAAGACTAATCAAGCTACAGATGCACTATCAATAGTGCATTATTCAGGGGCTATAAGTGAATAGAGTAAGTTGCTACAATTTTCTATAATAACAAATTCTCTCTAGGAAAGTATCTTGCAAGCTAATAAATAAGATGAAAGACTATTTCACTTACACCAATAGTTTGCAAATTATACTTTGTCCAAGAGTTTTACTGTTAAAAAGCATATTCTCTATTATAATAATCGAGTTTTTATTCTTAATGACTTTTTTCTCAAAAACCAAAATCCTTCATGAATTCTATTGTATTCTAATAGTAGGACATATAGGGGAGAACTTATAAGAGAATTGCTGAGTTTTTTTTATCAGAGGAATCTGAGATAAGATGTGAAACATTATATCCAAGGTTGCATCATCTATCAACAAACTAAGTATGAGACTACCAAACCCAAAAGGTAACTCTAATAGTTACCAATACCTCCCAAGCCATGGATAGATGTTACCATGAATTTTATTATTGGGTTGCCTTTATCACAGGGGCATACAACCATTTCGATAGTTGTTAATCATCTCACCAAAGTGGCCCATTTTAGGGGATTGAAACTGAGACATACAGCCACTTCTGTTGCCCATTTATTCATGGAAATGGTAGTCAAACATCATGGATACCCCCACACCATCATTTCAAATCACAACCCTATTTTTCTCAGCCATTTTTAGAGAAGTCTTCTTAAACATAGTGGAATTACCTTACACTATAGTACATCTTACCATCCATAGATGGACTGACAAATCGAAGTGTTTAATCGATGCTTAGAACAATACTTGAAAGCTTTCACTTCATAGCATCGCCAACACTGGTACAACTTCTTGGTGTGGGTGGAATTTTCTTATAATTTGTCCTACCACTTTTCCATTGCAATGACACCATATCAAGCTCTATACGAGTTTAATACCAATATGCTTCTAGGATATCATCTTGGCAATTCCAATGTAGAAGCAGTGGATACCATATTGTGGCAAAGAATAGAGTTACAAGCTCAACTTAAGTACAATTTGGAAAAAGCATAAAATTGAATGAAGAAGATGGCTGATCAAAAAAGACTTGAGAGGGAATTTCAACCAGGGGATTGGGTCATGTTGAAGTTGTAAAGGTATAAATAGCAATCCCTAACAAAAAGACTAGCCTTTAAGTTAGCACCATGATACTATAGTCCTTTTCAAATAGAAGAGAAAGTTAGAGCGGTCGCGTACTGACTTAAACTACCAATAGACAGTAAAATTCATATTGTTTTCCATGTTTCCTTACTTAAAACATTTCATGGGACCCCACCAAATAGGCTTGTTGCATTCCCATTAACTATCAATCAAGTAGACCAACAACCTTTACCCATTATGGATCACAAGATCGTTATTGAAGCAAGGGTTCCTCGACAATAGGTGTTAGTTGAATGGACTGAATATCCACGAGAGGGAGCTACTTGGGAGGATTATCAAACTTTACATGATTTATACCCAATCCTCAACCTAAGGACAAGGTTGTTTTCGAACCCAAAGATATTGATAAGGGTCAGAAGGCAGGTCAGGATGCAAAATGGGTTCAAGAAAGATAGAAGCCAGTGGATATAACAAAGAAGAGAGAAAGGAAGCCACTTGTGTGGTCACATGATTTTCATATGAGCATGAGACTTGCATAATTTTATTACGTAACTGACATCATGTGGAAGTTTGTTGTAAGGGAAGTTAGTTATAAAAGAATGAAATGCATATGTTAGGCATGAAGGGGGGACTGAGTATCTCAACATAGAATATTTTCTTTCTTTATATTCAATTGAGGGGAAAAAGGGAGAAGGAATTATCATTTGTAATTGTAATAGTTCTAAGAGTTTCTTCATGACTCGAATAGGAAATGTGTAATTTTCTTATTGTGTTTTTGAATAACACCTCATTTATTTGTCGTTTTCGTTGTTCAGTTGAATCTATGAATTCTTGAGAGTCTAACAAAGTCCTCGTTAAACTTCTGGTTTTTATACCACCGTTAAAGTTAGGAAGTTTCAAATATTGAAAAGATCTTTTTTATTATATCTTTGTATAGAGCTATATTTATAGGATTGACAATATATTTTAATCCAAGATCTTAAGGTATTAGATTTAGAGATCAACCCTATTTGTATACTTCTCTCAATTCCTAATACTTTAAGATTTTTGATCAAAATGTGATGTTAAGTATATGAATATAATTTCTCACGAAGCCTAATGAAAAATATCCCCTCAATGTCCGAGGCTTTCTGGGTCCTGACAGCTACTCTTTAAAATCAATTAAAATCCTCAGAACCTTTGCTTAGTTCTAAAGGAGTTGAGGAACAAACATTTGTCAAAAGACTCATAAGTGGGAATTGAGTTAGAGGTCTTTAGATTAAATTTACTGCTTTTGTGTGTTACCCAAACACATATTGTCCCCTCCTCTCTCCCCCCCACCCGCTCTCCCCCAAAAAAAACCACAAAAACACAGTTTCGCTATCATCAGGGAAATTTTACTTGGTACTTTGGTAAGGAGACGAAAAATTTAATCACTTATTGCAGGGCACTGCTGTTATAACATTGACTGCGACTCTAAATTCCCTGAGGCCTCAACCCTGTAACGATAGATTGAAGCTGTGCAAAACACCTTCGGAACTCCAATATGGTGTCCTCTATTTGGGTATAGCACTGGCTGCTATTGGGTTTGGGGGTGCGCGTTTCACCACTGCAACATTGGGAGCAAATCAATTTGATAAGGCAGAGCATCAAGGCATCTATTTCAACTGGTTCTTTTTCACTCTGTACACTTCCTCTGTGGTCGGCATCACTGCCTTTGTGTACATTGAAGATGACGTGAATTGGGCTTTAGGGTTCGGCTTATGTGGTGTGGCTAACTTGATTGCACTAGCCATTTTGTTACTGGGATTTCGCTTTTATCGCCCCGATATTCCACAAGGAAGCCCATTCTTGGATCTGGCTCGTGTTCTTGTTGCTACTGTTCGTAAATGGAAATCCCAGCCTTCTTCCAGAATTGAGGATTATTATGGTGGTCATGATCTGCCTGCAACACCAGGAAAAAGATTGAGGTACCAAATTGAGATTTTTATGATTCAGTACTTGGTCTTTTCCTACCTGAATTTATATGCTAAAAGCTGAAGTATATAATACGCTTCAAGTTTCCTCCTAAGTGCATATACCATAAATCCATTACATAGGTTCCTCCCTGGGAATCTTGGAGCTTTCACTCATGATGTTGAAACAAGCACGGGGTTGTGATTTTTTTCACTTAGTTTTCTGTTTCTACAACAAATAGAGAACCCACTCTGTTTCTATCCCTCCTCATTAATCTTTCTCTCTCTCGCCATACCCAACCATCCAGCTGAATGCTAATATTTGTCCATCGGCAAAAGCTGCATCCTGATTCTCAACAGTGGAGACATATTACGGGGGTGTTATAAAGCGCATTATATTGAGAGCCTATTGCTGTAAATTTTTGTTTGTTTTAAATTTGTTTTTTAACTGAAATTTCATAAAAATTATTGTAGAAAAAATTATTTGATAAGCATTTTTATCAAAATTATTGTGTTTGGCAAATTTTTTTTAAAGAAAATTACTTTTTTCTTTCAAATTATTAAAAGGGCATATATTTAAGGGGTAGTAAAACAATATTAGAGGTAATTACAATAATTTTTAATTTTGAGTGGCGTACACTGGTCTTAAAAAAATATTTTTTTTCTTTTATTTTTGTTTTAAAAAAAGATTTAATTTTTTACCTTCTTTTTCGCAGCAAAAAGAAACTGTTTCAACCACCATTTAAATACAGCTAATTCTTTTAAGGAAGTGGGCCAAAGATCCTATTGATCAAAATTTACACTTTCGTACAACATAAGCGACAAACTCATCCAAACACTCACTCAAGCTGAACAGGCTAAAAATCCCCTAGTCGTAATTATTGACATCACGATTGAAATAGTGGACCTGGCCGTGTCATAAACTATTATTATTATTATTATTATTATTTTAAGATATTGTCAGTGAAACTTCAATTATGAGAGAAGTTTCTCTATAAATAGTTTTACTTTTAGTTCGTGGAGGGGTATGGATATGCTTCACTATCTACTCTCAATTACTCAACCAAAGGAGTCTTAATGTATAGGTATGTTTAGTATATAAAAAATTAGATATAAAAATAAATAAATAATTTTAAAGATGATAAAATAATGTTAATGTTTTTAATTTTAATAATTAGATAATTATTAATAGATAATATTAAATAATAATTAAGTAATAATTATAAAATTAAATTAAACATTATACAATTTTTTTTCTTCCCACTTTCCCTAATTATATCAAACATGCCAAAAAAAGAGGAAGAGTTTCGTGTTTGACAGTAACATATATACAAATGCAGGTTTTTCAACCGTGCTGCTCTTGTAACAGAGGGAGACCTTGTATCAGATGGCTCAATGGCGAAACCATGGAGGCTATGCACAGTTCAACAGGTTGAAGATTTCAAAACTCTAGTTGGGATCATTCCACTATGGTCTTCTAGTATATTCCTATCCACTCCAATTGCAATCCTATCCAGCTTGACAATCCTTCAAGCCCTAACCATGGACCGTCGCGTGGCCTCCCATTTTAAAATCCCAGCTGCCTCTGTTAGTGTTGTAGTCCTGATATCCACATCTATTTTTCTTACCCTTCTTGACAGGGTGCTATATCCTACATGGCAGAAGCTGATTGGTAAATCTTCTACACCTCTCCAACGAGTAGGAGTTGGCCACATGTTCAATGTGCTTGGAATGATAGTCTCAGCCCTAGTTGAATCAAAGAGGCTCAAAATAGCCCACACGCACCAGTTGAATTCCACAGAACCAGTAGTGGCCATGTCGGCCCTTTGGTTGTTTCCACAATTAGCTGTGGTTGGAATAGGAGAAGCATTTCATTTTCCAGGACAGGTTGCGTTTTACTACCAACAATTTCCAGAGTCACTGAGGAGCACATCAACTGCTATGATCTCCATGATCATAGGGATAGCTTATTATTTGAGCACAGCCTTAGTTGACCTTGTTCGTAGGGTTACTGATTGGTTGCCTGATGACTTGAACCACGGAAGACTAGATAATGTGTACTGGATGTTGGTCCTCTTGGGGGTCTTCAACTTCGGCTATTACTTGTTATGTTCTAGTTTGTACAAGAATCGATAAGTAAGTATTAAGAGTTCATGCATATCTATACAATATGAAATGAAATATCATTTTAATATTGAGAAGAGATCACTATTCATTTGATTGCCATAATTTTCATGATTATGACATTCTGGTAGGAAATAATTGTAAATAAATAAATATATATATATTGAAATATAATCTAATTAGCCCGGTTGTATTTATTTGATAACACGAATAGATCCGTGATCAGATAATGACAAATTAAGAAAGTGAATACAACTAATGCTTCGAGAATTTCAATGCCATTAATGTCTACTTCCCTAACTATTTAAGATAACTCTGTAGTTGAAGAAAACGAAATGGTCCTCAATTTAAAAAGTGCTGTAATTTACACCCTTCAATAAAGTTAATTGAATATTCTTTCCGATGTTTAATATAAATCATTTATTAGATGATTGTTTTGATTCAAAATATAAATCATTTCTCTAAATTATCTTAATGATTAAATAATTCTTTTAAAATATCTTTAATTAAATAAAAAATTATTAAGACTAATGTAATTTATTAAGAATGGAGGTAAACTTTTTAATTAAGGATAAATATAAAAAATTTATATTTTGATACAAATTCAATTAATTAACTACCTTTAACTAATTTTTTTAATATATGTAAAATAAATATTGATGATTTATATTGAAAATCGGAGGAAATACCATCTAAATTTTTCATTTCATGTATTCTGTTAATATTTTGTTCCAAATTCTTAACGTAGGACACATATTGATTATTAGTAGCTTATATTATCCTTGTATATTTAATAATTGTTACATTCATGGTCCACCTGAATTGATAATATCATCACTCTAAATTATATATTTCTTGATTCAATAGCAAATTGGTTACTATGACAATAACCTATAATCTGCTGGGTGCAATTCTATTAACCTTGAGCGCAGCACTGAAATCCCTGACCTCAACCATGTGAAGATGGTCCGAACTTATGCAAACCCTCTTCGGGACTCCAATATGTCGTTCTGTAGGTGTGTTTAGCCCTAACAGCAGTAGCGTTTGGAGGAATTAACGCGTTTCATATTAGCAACATTGGGAGGAAACCAATATGACAAGCAAGAGAAGCAAGGAGTGTTCTTTAACTGCTTCTTCTTCACTATGAACGCAGGCTCTGCCGTTAGCATGACTGCCATTTTCTAAATTGAGGGTGACGTCAGTTGGACGCTAGGGTTTGGGTCGTGTGCGGTGACTAATTAACCTAATTGCTATAGCCAATCCATTGTTGGGGTACCGATTCCATCGCCCTGATAAGCCAAAGGGAAGCCCTTTTGTGGATCTGGCTCGCGTTCTTGTTGCTACACTTCGTAAATGGAACATGTCACAGCTTTCAACCAGTGTTAAGGATTTATATGGGAGTCATGATGATACCGTAGGAGCAACAATACTAAGGTATGCCTGGGAGTTTAGTAAGGAATGGAATGAAATATAAATTAATAAAATATAATAGAATAAAATGGAATAGAGTGGAGTTTAACAGAATATATTATTATTTGAAATTTTTATATAAAGATAGAATGGTTTCATTTGATCATTGTTTATGAGTTTTAATAAAATGAATGGAATGAAATAGATAATTTTTTTTTTAATATTACTCTTATAAATTATTTTAGATAAAAAGTGTTAATAAATTCTCAAAACTCTTATCATATTACATAATAACTAGGTAAAAATATATTTTAATATAGGAATGCATAGATTTATATTTATAGAAGCTTAATTCTAATCCTAATGAAAGATATTTTTTAATAATAAAAAATAAATATATAAAATCTTAATCCTATTAAAAGTTACATACCTAATCTTAAAATAATTAAAAATAACAAAAAGATAAAAAGAAATATTTTATTCGCTTTTCTAAAATTAATGTTTTCTAGAACTAATAATTTTAATATATTTATATTAGGATTTTTATAATTTTGTATAAGTTAAACAAAGTTAAAAGAATAATCTTGTAATTTAAATATTTAAATTTGATCATTCCATCGTTGACCACCCAAATTTGGGGACAAGAAAAAATGAGTTTTGGATGGCTAGTTATAGCTTAGGAAGCCATTTCTTGCCATTCCAACCACTCCTAAAAAAAATTTCTACACAATGGTTTAAGTCCTAAATTCATTTTATTCTATTCCATTCTCCTTTAAAAAAAACTCCCAAATATACCCTAAGGTACAATTGTTAATGTTTTAAATTGGTTCTTATAGTTAACTTAATTTTTAAGTTGGTTTTCATAATTTAAAAACTTATAACTGATTACATATAATTTTATAAATTTTTAATTTGTTTTCATTGATAAATTTTTGTTAGTGTGCTGTTAAATTTTATAAATGTGATTAATTATATATCATTTCAACATTCTAACTGTACATAATTCTAGTTAAGTCATCTAAGTCACTTAATATTTGTATCACACGTTACATGTTTGAGTTGATTTCATTTTATTATGTACTTTTTACACCATCTATTGATATAAATTCTGCATATTTAAGATGATAAAACAGCACATGATTAGCCTTGTTAATAAAATTTAATAACACATTAACGAAAGTTTAACACTAAAAATTATAAAAACTCAATTACAAATTTTTAAATTATAAGAGTCAAAATAATAGTTTAATTGTGTTTTTAATATAAGAAATATTTTATTTTTTAAGTATTTGTTATTGAATATTTTATAAAAATATAAGGTATAAAATAATTTTTTTCTACAATTTTAAATCGTATAATATTGATTATTAAAAGATTGACACTTAAAAATTGCAACCCAATTTTATCTTTTTACATTTCCTATGGTCCCTGAATGTTGAGACAAGCAGTTTTGTTTATATATGTTATGTATCTTATGCTTACTTTAGTATATACATGCTACTTCTTGGAATGATATTCTCCATAAATTCAACGCTCAGAAAACAATTGTCGGCCCCACCAAATGGAAAAGAAAGTGAGAAGGAAAATCTTTGGAGGTAGATTTTGTCTTTAATTAAATAAAACAGTAAGTGGGGCGCAGTAATCAGGATCTGGATTTCATATTCCTTGTGTGTTTTTTTAAGAGGCGACCATTCTAAATTTAAGAAAAATAAAAAATAAAAATAAATAAAAGAAGCAAGTTTTGTGAGAAACATGAAAAAAAATGAGAGTATTGAAGATAAGGGGATCTATTTCTGCAGTGATCACTAATCAGCAACCATAAAACGCGGGAAATAGTCCAAAGCACATGATGGGGGTTTGGAAAAAGATCCTCTCCCATGCCTTTCTCTCCCTTGCCTCTCCCATAAGATCTGGATCATTCAGATTAAAATTTGAACGGTTCAAATTTTTTTTCAATTTTTCTAGGTTTAAACAATATTTTTTTAAAATTTTACAGTTAAAAAAATAATTTTATTTTGTATTTTACTCTCTTTTACATATTTACATTTTTGAAAATCTAAAAAAAAAATAATTAGATCTGAACCGTCTAAATTAATTTGGACGGTCCAGATCTGACACTGGAGAAAGTAAGGGAGAGAGCATGGGAGAGGATCCAAATCCGGTCTTTTATGCATACTGCAGCAGTTGTCACAGTCATCTCCACTGTCATTCTTGGTGGCTTGTTGGCGCTTAAAGTGGCGTACGTTGCATAGACCTTTTTTCGTTTCTTTTTTCTATTTGCTAAAGTTGAATCTGTTGATAATGATCTATCTATAGTTTCTAAAACTAGACAATAGCCAGAGAAATGAGTCTAGTTTTCTTATATAGCTCTTCTTTTATAACTAGAGGGGACGTTCTTAAATCTTAATCATATAACTTCGAAGAGTAAATATGTAATTTGATTCTTAAAAGATATACTTTTAATTTTTAAATTTTTGAATTTGTTTATTTACATGAGTTAGACCAACAAAATTTGTAACTTAGTACATGTTAATACTTCTTTTGAACCAAATTATATATTTATTTCATTTTGAAAACTAACTCAATATATACACGTAGCAAATTAAAAATTTTGAAGAACTAATTTGTGTAGAAGAGTAAATTCAAATGCTAAAGTGCAAGAAGATATATTTTTTATAAATCCAATTGCATATTTACTCTAATTTCAATTACTTAGGAAATGTAGGTTAATGAACAGGAGGGGAATAATGAAATATGCTTTTATTTTTGTTGATGCAGGAAATAATGAAATATATACACGTAGTATTTTTGTTGGTACATGTTAATGCTTCTTTTGAACCAAATTATATATTTACTCTATTTTGAAAAACTAACTCAATATATACAAGTAGTAAATTAAAAATTTTGAGGAACTAATTTGTATAGAAGAATAAATTCAAATACTAAAATGCAAGAAGATATATTTTTTTATAAATCCAATTGTATATTTACTCTAATTTCAATTACTTATGAAATGTAGGTTAATGGAAAGGAAGGAAATAATGAAATGTGCTTTTATTTTTGTTGATGCAGGATCTTAAATATAGAAGCCCTGATAAACTGAGAGAGACGTTGAGTCAGAAGGTAGAATTGCAAAACCACGGAGGCTATGCTCAGTGCAACAAGTGGAAAATTTCAGAACTCTGATTAGGATCCTTCTTCTGTGGTCTACAAGCATATTTTTAAGTACTCCAATAGGGGTCCTAACCAGTTTAGCAATCCTTCAGGCTCTTGCCATGGACCGTCACCCACTTCATATTCCCACCTGGCTCTATTCCTGTTTGCGATCCTAATATCCACATCCATTTCTCTTACCCGGCTACTATGTGAGAAGCTGACTGGTAAATGTGCAACTGCTCTCCATCGAATAGCAATAGGCCACGTGGTCAGTTTGCTGGGGGTGGCAGTTGCAGCTTTAGTTGAATCAAAGAGTCAATTCCACAGCAACCATATCAAGGGGGAATTTTTTGCTGCGCAACTTGCGCAGTATAAGAATAATTGAAAGAAAAAAAAAATTAAAGAACAGCTCCCTGTTTTGGAGCGTGGAACTGCTTTCAATCTGAATGAAAAAGAATCCGGGTTCAACCATGTCTGCCCTTTGGCTATCTCCACAGCTTATTTTAGTTGGTATAGGAATAGGAGTTACATTTCATTTTCCAGGGCTGGTTGGACTGTACTACCAAGAATTGCCAGAGTCACTAAGGAGTACAACTGCTATGATGTCTTTGGTTATAGCTATTGGTAGATGTTGGTCGGACGAGTACCGGTTGGTTACAAGATGACCTCAATAAGGGGAGGGTGGATAACATGTACTGGGTGCGGTGGTGATGGGGACTATCAACTTTGGATATCATTTGGCATGTGCTACTTTGTGCGAGTATCAGAAAGTTTAATTATGGGCTAGCTAATCTCTGCAGGCAACAACTTTAAGCTCCTTGTTTAACTGGATTGTTGCCATTTTAGAAGTTTTACACACACACACACACACGTATATATGGCTTAAATTTTTCGTTTTGCTTGTTAATTACAGTAGTTTTCCGTGCATCAAGATTATGATACTTGAATTAGTTGTTTGGCTAATCGTACGACGAGTCTTCTATATTATACGGAAGAATAATGATAATTAATAATATTCTTAAAACTAGAATGAGGCATGTGCAGATACAAAGAAATTTGTGCAAGTTGATCAGATTTTAAAAAAATGAGCCAAAAGCCAAAAATAATTTTTTAAAAAAAAAACAGTATTTATAAACAGTGATAGAATTTAATATATATAGATTATGAATGAATGAATTCATTATTTAATTTTGAGCAATTCATACGTGATTATAATTCTTGATTCCGATATAAGAAAAATAATCTCATTTAAAGTAGGAAATAGAAAAGAATAGCAATTCTTCTGTAGATATTATCACCTTAATTGCTCAAAACATTTAGACTGAAATTATATCCGACTTAATATCAAAACATGAATTCAGAAAATAAATAATTTAGAATTTGATAATGTCTTTCAAAATTTGGCGAACAAGTACATTAAATAGCATTATGTATCATACACAATTTACAAATTTAATAACATTCAATCTCCAACACTTAATTTTTTCTCTGAAGCATTTTCAGAGCAGGTCATTCTTGCGGTAAGTGGTGATTGTATCTGCCAAGCACTTTGCTCCGTGCTCCATAGTCCATACAGCGTGTTCCAAAACCTTTAAATGGTTCAAGGAATTTAAAAACAAAAATGAGAGTTTTCAATGGTTAGTTCCAGAATATAAGGATCAGATTCCAGTGGTTATTATTAACAGGAGTCTGGGATATTCATGTTGGTGTATTTGGTACAGTCATATGGTCCAATTACTTGATTTTTACGTCTTACCTGCAAACCAAAACGAAACAAGAAAATTAAGCAAGGCCCATACCACATTAAGTAGTAGTCATGTTCAACTTTCCCATTAAAATGTTGTTCAGCAGAAAGAAACAAAAAATCAAATTAAAATAAGATTGGAGAGATTGTGATGCCCCGATTACTGATATCAGATATAGGAAAAAAAATTAAACCTTGGGCTTTATATAACTTGAACAACATTAAAATAGCGAAAAATGACCCTACCGGGGACCATGGACCTGGTTCGTGCTGAGGCTTGCCGGGGGGAGAATTTTGTACAGCACCACCTTTCATTGTTAAAATTTCCTGCAATTTCAAAAAATGGCAAGGCTTTATTTAAGCCTAAAAAGGAAAATAAAAGAATTACAAACGGAAAAGTAACAACGGAATGACATGAAATACTAGCTTACGCAAGGTAACCCATTAATCAGTGATTAAAATATGTGCATGTGCAGTCAATAATTCTAAGTCACCTCTCCAGCAGCTTCCATTGCAGCAAACCATTCATCAGAAAACGGAGCAGCGTTTGAAGGAGGCATCACCGTTAGAATATCCTGCTTCCTTTTGGTCCCGGATTTCTTGCTGCCATTCAAAATACTAAGATTACAACTCCCAATTAGATACATATGAAGAAATTTTGTCAAAATGTAAGATACTCACAGATGAATTATTTCGCCACTGTCTCCTGCAATCTGATTCTGAACATTGGCATTCGAAATCTCATCTTTCCCAGAGGTACTATTTTCAGCTTCTTCTGACAAGCTTTTCCTCTTCAACGAACTAGCTTCACTGCTCTGTGGAATTCGTCTATGGGATATCAAATTACCTGCGACTTGCGACTTCAAACTTTCACTTAAAGAACAACGCTCATTGCAATTCCAATCAACAACATTCGTAATCTGACCTTCATTCCCTTGTATAGAAGAAACTATATTAGCATCATTAACTCTATGATTAAGCTCAACTTTAACTATCCCAGCAGAAACTTTATTTGCACCATCCATTTGTAAAGGCTCTGCCCTTTCATCCAAGTTAAGACTTCCATCTTTAATCTCAGATGTAGCCTGAATATGACATTTAGAAGTAATATACTCACTTGCATAGTTATTGCATTGTTCTAATATACCTTCAAATAAATTTTCACTCCTGATTTCTTCAGAACAAGCGTTGTTTCCAGGCAACAAGTCACCATTCAAGTTAACATACTGGAAATCAACATCAGCTACAAGACTAGGCCTTTGAAGATCAAGAGGAGATTCTTTGTTTATGCTGTCAACCACCAAGGAAAACTGATCTTTGGCGACTGAAGTACTGGGGTTATCATTGCAGCTGCATGTCACTAGATTTTCAACTGAGGACAGCACTTGTGCATCTTTCACATGTAAATTCTCAATTACTCTCTTAGCGTCATCTGGTTCTCTGATTGCTTGTGCCAATAGCTTATGTTTGTGAAGGCCAGACGGAGTTTCTGCTCCACGTTTAGTAAAATCTTTGGTGTCTGACTCGACATTTGCAGATGCTTCAAAGGAATCACTCTCATCAAGCAAGTGGTTGTGATTTGCCACTGGACTCTCATTCTCACAGAGCATGAAATTCATTTTAGAAGATTTAAGCAGCCCAATTTGTTGCTTCAAGTTTCCAAGGACATCATGCTGAGCAATCAACAAATCACAATGCAATGAAGTACCCCTAGAAGAACTATCATCTCTAAACTGCAAATCAGAAATGCTGTAGCCATTATTAACTGGCATATCATTTCGCCTGGAACCACAATCAGCTTGCTCCATCTGACATATAAAGTGTTGATGTTCTATATTGCTCTCATAAAAGCTTCTTTCTAAAGAAAAATTGTTTACCTCAGTGCTGCATGCTGTTGCGGAGACAGTTATGTAATCTTCACACATCCTATCTAATTTTGAGTTAGCTTTAGTTCTATCCTGAATCAATTTTGAGTTGATAAGCTGGTCATATCCATTATCAACTGGTCTTTTGTGGACAGGACCTGACTGAACATCCCCTGGGTGCTGGAAGTCTTCCATTTCAACTATTTTCGATTCACTTCCACTGGCACCAATGACTTCTAGTAAAGGCCTTTTAGGAGACTTTTGTGATGATAAGATTGTTGCATGAACCAGGCAACCATTCACATGAGATTCATCGTCACTTTTTAAATTAATTTCTCCTACAATACTTGGAATCAAAGTCTCAGATTGTTCCTCATAGCTTTCATCCAAATCATGAAAATACTGTAGCTGTTGAGTAACTGCCTCTGAAATAAGTTGGGTGGTGTCATTGCAATGAACTGATAGATTTGCATTTAATAGATGCACTTGTGCATCTCCTCCATGTTTATCAAAGTCACCAACTCCATCTTTTACCCCTTTAGTACTCTTATTAGGAATTCCTTCTAGAGATGCACCTAATACAGTGTCACTAAAATCCCCAAGACTCGAATTTACATGTGCAATCTTCATACAATTATATTCCTTGAACTCTCCAGATTGTCTACTATCGTCAAATGAAGTGTCATGCTCTGCTCGTGGCACCAGACTTTCACTAGAAATCTCAGCACCACATATGAGAGGCTTTGTTTGCACATCCACCTCTTGTTCTATGGCATTCTGTGCAATATTTGACAAATTATCTTTGCGTGTTAAAGTTCTTTGTATGCTAGAATAGTGCATAGACTGTGGTTCTTCGAATAGATCTTCATCAACCTTTGTCCCCAAATGCTCATCCATACCACTCTCTAAAAGAGGATTCTTATCATTGACGTGGAATTCCATGTCCTCATTGTTTAAAACATTCTCACTCTTACATGGTTCTACTTGTTCCAAAGATTTTTTGTTCACATGCTTGAGAATTGTTTCAACCTTTTCTTGCTCAGCTATTTCTCCAGAACCTAAAGAATAGCATTCCACTTCTACTTCTACTTTAGCCTTCTGACTATTTTGTACCTGCAAGCTTGGTTCTGACTTTACATCTGAAAGGCTTAAATTTGGAGTGCAATTTTTTGCTGCACCATTGACAATTTCAGAACTTTTCCTAGGAGTATGTGGACACGTTGCTTCATTAACACATTTTGCCACAACTTTCCTTAATTTAGGAATGTTACTCTCAGCACTTTTGCAAGATTTAGAGCTTTTATGTAATATGCTATGTGAACTGGAGGCTTTTTGCTGCAAGAACGTTACAGAAATGAACAATAGGTCAAACAAGAGTGCTATTCTACTGATGCATGAATCTAAATATGGAATATGGAACCAAATAGAGGAATCATACCTGAGAGAAGAATCCCAGAGAAGGAGATGGCATTCGTAGGCCTGATGGTTTTGTTGTTTGAAACTGTGTTGGTTGCTTTTTGTCACCAATATTGCAAACACGTTGTGGAGGATGGACTTCAAAGCTCTTATTTGCTTCAGTTACCAGTTCATGCTGTAATCTGGGTGTTGGATGTGTTTCTGAGATTGAGTTATCCTGCAAGATTAAAAATGTTCAAAAGAAGCACATGTGCATACTAGTTATACAAAAGGAATAAAAAAATCGACAGCAAAAAATGAATGTTTTAAAACTACAGCCTCTAGGGGGTCCAAGGTCTCACAATATCTTTTCCAGCCTGTCGGGTAAGAGTTCTAGTAACTGAACATTTGTCAGCCACGGCGAATTTTGCATTAATAGGCACACTTAGGTTTTTTGACAGACTTTTTACTCCACCATTCTTCTGAACATAAGCAGCTGTACAAGAGATGCAAAATTAACAGAATATAACCATCAGTCTGATGTTAAAATTTCAACTAAAGTTAGATAACTGTAAAGAAACCTGTAATTATAAAATTCACTGAAACTGCATACCTCTGTCAAAATTAAATTGGTGATGCGATCCAGTTTCACTTTACAGATTAATTACATATATCTTATATTTAAATTTATCAAACCTTAAATTCTCAACAAGTATTTTCAAGAAAAAAAAAAGGTGCATGTTGAAAAATTTACCTGAATGAGCATTCTGATTTCTCTTTGAGAAACCTGTACTCGATGCTCCACTCCTAACATTTGTTGTAATCACAGGAACATGAGTTTTTGAAACTGGTATTTTGGAAACTTTTGATTCTTTGCTTTGTGCTTTTGCTGTGTCAGGTTTTTTCAGCTTTCGAAGGAGTTAAAGCAAACTCTCCCAGAATTTAATAAATATAAAAATGCAGACAACTCAATTAAACGGGACGAAACAATTAGATACTCTAAATATTTTGGAAAAGCAACAGCAAGGATATGAAGACGAAGCAATTGGTCGTGGACATGCATTGCGTTTAGACCTGTTTCTACTGATATTATTGACAGCAACCATCTTCCGCTTTGCCTGAAGAGTATCAGTACAACAATATCAAAATGAAAAGAAGGATATATGAAGGAAATTAAAAAGCTTCAAGAAATATTTCCAACAAAAGCTATTTAAATTTTAAAGAATAGAGACAAACCAAGGAAGCAGACGCTAAAGTATCTTTGGTTAATGCATCAGACATTGTTGATAAGCAAGTACTCATCTTCCTATCTTCTGACAATTGCTTAAATAAATTCTCCTCAATTTCTTGTAGCACTGATGAAGCGCCAACGGAATCTCCTTCACCCACTAATGCATTTTCTTCTTCTTCATGGATAATTGTCAACTCATTATTAGTCCTACTATGTTTGCCACTAATCATAGACAGCTCCAAAGGATTCAAAACACCTGAACAAATATAACATGAATTATAATTTGCTTCACCTAGTTCACAATTTATGGGAGGGCAAGCGAGGGGAGGAGAAAGTGCCTTCTTCAGTAAAGAAAGCTCGATCCCATGCCAAGCTCTTGCGCAAATTGTATCCACCCCCTTTCTTCTTCCTCTTCATCTGCTGGGGCTCCACATTCAGCTTTGGTGCTTCCGATTTGTTCCCCCTTATGTTTTCTTTGTTTATGCCGTCTTTAGGTGTCGGGCTAAGCTTTTCGAAACCCACTGCACCCACTCTACCCTCTGCATGTCAGATTGATCAGTATATACTCGGTCCAACAAACAGGGAAAAAGGATAGGAAAGCCGCATGTATCAGACGTGACCCGCATTTTACTATTATTCATTAAAAGCACCCACAAAAATAGAAGTAATTAGGGTTTATTCAGATAATAAGTTTTACATCAATTCTATCATTAAAAAATTGATTAGCATGTGGAATCTCTAATTGTGATGCTGAGCTTTAAGAACAGGAAACCGGGATGTATGCGTACATGAGAGAACACATATGAGTAACTGCAGCGTAAGCGTTCATATAAGACGAAAAGCAGAAACCAAACCATGATATAGAAAGCCATGAAGACGGAGGAGGAGGAGGAACAAATTAAAAGAGTTAGAAATGAAGAAAGAAATCCCTAACCAGTTTGAGGGGCATGAGCAGTAACAGATCTGAGGCAGTGGAGGGGAGAGCAAGAGAAAATGGTGGAGGTGTTAACGCCAGAATCGTTCCTGGGAATCCGTACCAGAGAATCATCTTCGCCAGTGATCTCTAAGAGCGAGAGATCGGAATCCATCTTGGACTTCTTTTTTGGCCAAAATGATCTATGTAATGGGTGTTTAGACTTCAAACTTTAAACTTCAGGGCGCTACTTCTTGAGGATAGGGCGTCGGTTAGTGTGCGTGCTGACTGATATGTTTGAAACGATTGTCAAGCGGGAACCCACAACAACCTTGGGCCTGTTTGAAACTGTCCTGTAGAACAATTTTTTTGTTTTCAAGAATAAAAAAACAAAAAAATTTATTTGATAATGTGTTTTTAATGAAGTGTTTTGGAAAACAAAAAAATAAAATTTTGTTTTCAAAAACAAAAAACTCAGAACACTTTTTAAGTGTTTTGTAATTTTTGTTTTACAGAATCAGGTAAAAAACAGAAAATAATTACTTTTCAAAATAATGATTCAAACAGATTTTTTAATTTTTTTGTTCTCAAAAATTTGTTCTTAGAAACATATGTTTTGAAAACATTAAAACAAAAACAGTTTCAAACAGGCCCCTTGTTTTCAGTTTTACAGAATTACAACATTGGACATTTCCTATTTAAGATTTACAATGCAGCCTGATTTTCTCTCTGCAGGGAATCATTGAAGATGAATAGCATTGGGCCATACAAAATTTTATACGTTAGTTAATCGTTATCCATGCTTATTGGGCCCCGTTTTGACGGAAATCGGGCCCATTGACTTTTTTCTTCGTACTACAGATCGAAAGCGACGGATGCGCTTCGACTCTGCGACACGTGACTCTATTGTTGGATACTTTGGATCTAGCCTTCGTCCTCCTAACATCCCAGTACTTAAGCGGAATTAAATTGCTCTATTTCCGGAGTGGAAAGCGTTTTTTAACACTAATTTTAGTACATACATTTATTCTAAATTTTCAATGGGTCCATGGATGGAATAGAAAAGAATATAATAAGTATTTTTTATTTTAAATTTTTTAAAATTAAAATAAAAAATAAAGTAAGAGGACAAGTGTTTTTCTCTTTCTTTTTTTAAACACCAATTTGAATTGCTTATCATTATTTATATATTTATAATGAAAGCCTAAACCCTCACACTCCTTGCTTAAGAAGAATGTATTTGGTTTGGCGATAGAAAAATTGAAAATTACATTTGCTAAACTGCAATATATTAAAACAATAAATTGTTACTTTGTCTGAAATGTGAGTTGGAAAAATCAACTGCTCATTCAAACACGTACGAAATATTTGCTATATTTGCCATAAACATAATTGAAACTCTAATATGAGGATTTTTCCAAACCTAAGTAATTAGCTCCCTTTAGTGCCTTATATTAGCCAGCCAATTAACTACCCTATTACATTTTTAGTAAACATGATTAATCTCTACTGACCAAGCTCTGCTTAACACTTCCTTGATCTTCATAACTAAAGCTACCATTGGGTGGCGACGATTGCATCCTTTACCGATCAAGTCAACAGCTATTTGAGAATCAACTTTTAAAATTAGTTTCTAAAAGTTTTTTTCCCAAACTAACTAAGCCCAATAATCATCTCCCATAGTTTAGCAGGTAACACACTGCCTAATCTAAGTTCCTTGTGAAACCACCAAGCCACATACCTGAAGTATTTCTTAGGACATCCCCATAGACTGCTCACAACCTACCTTGGAGACACGAGCCATCCACCTTGAACTTCACCACTTCACCCTTCGAAGACCGCCAACTTAAGCTCATTTTCTTGTACTGGGGCAATGGGTTTGATTAAGCTACACTAGGATAACATATACTCTTTTACTTTGGTAATTATAGGCCAAACAAGGTTGATCACATCAAAATTTTTCCTTTAAAAAATCAGTTGATTTTTGTTAAGCCCTATCAACTACAACCCAAAGCCAAAGATACTACACCAACTTACACTAATGTCTTTTACCAACTATTTTCTAATACACCAATCAATCCATCTAGTGATGTCCAAAGTTGAAAAATCTCAACCAATGGCACTCCTTAACAAGGATAAGCCAAAACTCCCTAATCTTCAAGTAGTCTCATAGGGCATGTAGGATAGTTTCAACATGCTCATTACAGCAGGGACATGTGAGTACTTCCAAAAATTGACACTTAGCTCTATATACATTTGTCATCAGCTTCTATTTCATCACTATCCAGATCAAATTACAAATGCATTGTGGCGTAGGAATTCTCCAGATTTTCCTCCACATCGATCTCTTCTAACTATCTTGCAAACTTATAACAAGGTGGTAAGCTAATGATACTGTGAAAGAATTGTTGGTAGGCTCCTGCCACACAATAACATCATCTCCACGGCTTTTGTACATAGGGGAAATGCGAACAACATACTTAATAACTTTACGAGGGAAGCTCTCATGAAGAAATTCCAAATCATAATACTCGTCCTTAATCACATATTTAGCCACTGTGTAGTTTAACTCATTCTCATCTAACTTGCATTGGGCCCAATCCTTCAGCCTCCCAACCTCGGAAACCTAATTGTCTTCTTAGAACTTGGTATCCATCCCATTATTCATGTTCTAATCTGGACCACATTTTATTAACTCCCTGCTAAAGATTCGAGCATGAACTATAACATTTTATCCTAAGGAGGATGTCATCCTCACACTTATATTTGTTCTACACAACATGAGTTCAAAGACTGGTAGGATTAGTAACTAGCCCCCAATTTATTTTCATTAAAAGCACTTAGTTCAAATGCTTCAATCTTCTAATACCTAGTCCACCCATGTCTATCGATTTGCAAACTTGGTCCCAGGCAACCAAGTGCACTCATTTATTTTCATGAATACTTTTCCAAATGAAATTTCTAGTGATTTTCTCAATGTCTTCACAAACACTTCCTAGAAAAGTAAGGAAGATTATATGTCGAAAACTAAGACCGCATTCAACATCACTTTAGTCAGAGTGATACATCCAGCAAATAACAAGAAGTTTGTTTTCCAAACCCCTAACCTTTTATGAACTTTGTCCACAATAAACTTATAAGTGGCTTCAAATACCCTTTTATGATGTAGTGGCATACCTAAGTATTTACCAAAGTCATGGGTTACCTGAAACCTAGCTAAATTGCATAGCTCTTTGTTAAAGTTAAAATTCACATTTTTGGAGAAACATAAACACGTCTTATCCATACTAACTCTTTCCCTGGAATAATGACAGAAAACATCAAGTTAGCTTTTAAAAATTCGAATTTGGTCACTAGAGCTTTAAAAAAAAGCACCAGATCATCAACAAAGAAAATGTGAGAAAGAGGTGGGCCATTCTTCCTTAACGATATGGGTTTGTAGAGATTCTCCTTAAATCATTAATTCAATCATATGAGCAAGCTTTTCAATACAAATCACAAAAAAGGTAAAGAGAAAGGAGGTCCTCTTAACGTATCCCCCTAGACATTTGGAACATCTCTGTAAGCTTTCTATTCCAAAGGACATGTATGCGACTAGATGACATACAAGCCATGATAATCTCCACAAAATGTTTATTAAAACCCAACTCTTAGAAGGAATCTTCAAGGAACTCCCAACTGATTATGTTATAAGCTTTTTCCAAATTAATCTTAATAGCCATTATCCCTAACTTCCTTTTTGTTTTTGTTTTTATGCTATGGATAACTTCTTAGGCAATCATAATGTTATCAATGACATGTTTACCAAGCACAAAAATGCAATGGTTAAGCAATATCAAGTGTCAATATGAGCTCTCAATCAATTTGCTATCACCTTCAAGACAATTTTATAAATCATGTTGAAAAGAAAATTTGGCTTGAAATTTTGAAGAATAATCGAATCGTCGACCTTGGGGATAAATACCAAAGTAGTCTCATTAATGGTATATATCATGAAAGGGACAAGGAAACATTTTTGCACATATTCACATACTGTCTTTCCTACTGTCTCCTACTGGCTTTGAAAAAAAATTGCATGTAACCCATTTAGACTTAGGACCTTGAAGGATCCCATGCTAAAAACCACACTCTTGATTTCCACATCCGAAATTGATGATTGAATTTTAGTTAGAGCCTCCTTCGAAAGCTTAGGAAAAGAATTCTTAATAGGAAAAATGCCTTGATTGCAGTTCTCTTTAGTATAGAGATTTTTTTAAGAAATTGTCACTATCTGTTTAAGAGTATGTTCATCATATATCCATCTCTCTTACTCATCTGGTAGTATCACAATCTTAATTCGCTTCCTTCATGTAAAAGTATTGAGTATTCCGATCCTATAACAATAACCAATCACATTGATACCAAATTAAGTCTTCCTAAAGAAGCACGCCTTTGTATTCTCTCTAAAGTTTACATTGGAGCTTAAATAGATGAAGGTTATCCTAATACATTAACTTTCTATCTATACCTTCTAAACAATGTAAAAGCTTTTTTTTCCTTCTAAAATTACTCCTAAAGACATATTTATTCCATAGTTAAACTTTATCAATGAGCATCTTATACACTAACTGCTAGTCCACCTAGTCTCCCCAAGCTTCTTTAACTACTTGCTTCAAGGATTCATCGCTTAACCACGTAGCTAGGAATTTAAAAGGCTTGGTTTCCTTCTTATTCCCACCAGCATAGTTCATAAAGTTAATTAACAAAGGTCTATGATCAGATTTAAAGTTGTTTAAGTGCAGAACTGTGGTGTTGATAAACATTTGTAACCACTTACTTGAAGCAATGGCCTTGTCTAGGAGTTTTTAAACTTGCCCACCCTCCATGTAAACTTGGGTCATTTAAAGCCTAAATCCATCAATTGAAGGCGGTCAATAAACTTATTGAATTCCCTTAAGCTCATAAGGTTATGATAAAGGCTTTTTATCTTTTCATGATGCCACTTGTAGGTGTTAAAATCCCCTACTAGCAACCACTTAACAGATCCCATGTCCTTAGAAACACCCCCAAGGAAAGCCCACAAATTATGATAGATAATATAGCTTGGGCTTCCATACACTGAAGTGAGGAAAAAACTAACACCATTATCTATAGCCACCTCTATAAGGACTACTTGGTGATGCGAATCAAGAACTTTAACAGTGATCTTCTCCTACTACCAAAAAACCCAAATCCTACCTGAAAAGCCATTTGCTTCTTTCCTGAAACATCCACTGAACCCTAGCTTGTTTGTAATACATTAGGCTTTATCACTACTCACTTGATTTTTAAGAAAAATAAGGATATCCACCTTATACCTTTGCCTTAAATCATGAATCAACCTTGGGAAGGATTTAGTCGCTACCCCCAAGACAAAATATTCATGGAGAAAAATATCAACAAAGAAAAAGAAAATAGAAAGAGGTCAACTCAAAGGCTATGATAGACTCTAGTAGCTCTTAAGCCTTCAAGGAATCTCCTTTCAATGCCCTTTCATTAAGTTCAGTAATCTTTATGAGTGAATAAATCTCCTTAGGATAAGGGGGTTTTGGTTGCATGGTGCGTTCATCTCTTTATTCATAGATAAACACTCAAGACGAGGTCTCATTCAGTCCCATAACTCTCTGAAGCTGGTTCAAATTAGTTATAGACTTTAGAGGGCTTAGTTTAAATACTTTATTTGTATTAATATCTCTTGCATAGCCACCTAGGCCTTTAGAACCGTGGCTCATACCTGGTTTACTTGTCTTAAGTTTATCGTTAGGCATTATCTTCGAAGGAAGCTTCCTTGATCCCCACTTTCCTTGGTAGCAAACTTTGACACTATGTTGACCCCTATACGAACTTTTTTGGTGGAAACTGACTCCTTGCCAAATCCAAAATCCTTAATGGAATGGATCCTAATAGCTTGTTCCCTATCATCAGCGTTGACTTCTTGCAACTTATCCAACGGTGCCTCTTGCACAATAATGACTCCTTCCAGCGATTTCTGATCCTTTGTGTATCTCTACCATACGCGTCGCATGCGAAGCGTTAACACGACGACAATTTAGATAGTTTTTTCCACAAAAAATAAGTGAATCTTGGCCATCCATCTTGCGTGATCCAAGCTGTCCATTGAAGCCCCCAACATGCACTACATTAGAGCTCTGAAATTAGCCTTTAAACTTGTCATTTTAGCTCCCTAAAATGCAATGCTCGTCTTCCTCCTCTGTACCAGCCATGGCAGTAACGGTGAAGCCATCTTCCTTGCTTGCATGTGTTACACAAAGCCATCCTCCTCAAATGCAACTTCTCTAAACCCAGAGATTAAATATAACATTCTCAATCGATGTTTTGGTGATATTTTAATCGAAGTATGATTTTGTTATGATAAGTATAGGTGAATATAGGATGGCAATCTTGGGTCATTGTCAACCAACATCTACCACTCATTGTATGTAGTATTCATTCCTTAGGATTAAGGAAAGAAAGAAGAATGCACTAAAATGCAAATGCTGCACCAAATGCTGCCAGAACCTGTGTAATTGGATAGAGCCTATACTAGCACCAACATCAAGATTTCTATTTTCTGGAGCAACCTTAGCTCAATGGATAAGATGGTTGTGCTCTAACTCACTTAAGAATAGAATGGCAGGGGTCATCGTAGATATGAAATATAGAAATATATCTCTATAGCGTATTATGGTTTAATATAAACCAGAATAAATATAATTCAAGAAACATACAATAAAACTATTAAAGGTAACATGAATCCAAAAAAAAAATCCTTGTGGTGCATTAAAAAGGTATTTGTATCCTACCAAAATAAATAAAACAGTAATATAATGCTTAAGATTCCAAAATTAGCAATCTAATTTCGGATGAAACTTTTCACAAACTCAAAATTCAACATTCCAAACTTAAATTGGTGCACAAAAGACAGTCGAAGTTGGCAGATTTGGGCTTTCGGTTCAAGGAAGCTATGTTTGAGGAGATGGAGGAGGATGGAGGCATTGTGGACCACATGCAAGTGTCATTACCGATGAACATCCAGGTCACGTGGGTCTTAGAACGCATCACCGGTAAGCGTTGACAGAAGAGGATGAACACTGTGTCTTTGTTCTTGTTGATATAGTAGGTTGAAAGAGACATAGGGATCGAAGGGATGGATGGCTATGATTTACATTTGAGTCTCCAGATCATGTGGCTAAGGGAGGATTGTTGGATCAAATGAATGGGTGAGATTGAATGACTAAAATGATGTCGTTTTAGGGATGTGCAGGGTGTGTATATCTAAGAGATACGTAGACGATCCGAACGCCCTTCCATATCGTTGTCCATCATGATGTGCTCATTATCCGTTAAGATCGCATATCTCGATCCTTGCGGAATTTCTTCCCCTATAATCATATCCTTCCCTTTCAAAATTTTCTATGTCGAGTACATATTGCCATTAGTTTTTAAAAGCAATAACTAATTCTCATTTGTATTAAATTTTTTGCTGATTATTCCTCTTGGCTATCATCCATGGGCCGTGATCTTCGATTAAATCCCTTTTCGGTTCCTCTGTCGACACACTAGCTCTGGCAGCCTTGTTTGAAGTAGACTGGCATATTACACCCCCATTGTTCCCAACATGGAGTGGGCATTTATCCTGTGCATGCTCGTACCTCCCACAATGAAAGCATATCAAGTTGAACCCTTTATATTCAACACAGTAAATTGTTTTCCAGATTCGAACCTTGGCTATGGAGTCTCCTTAAATCCGCTTCAACACAAATGTGTGCAAACTGTCCCTGATCTATTCCAAAAGAATCCTTATCCAACTTTGAGCGTTTTCCCCAGCGCATCATCCACCTCCCATAATAGGTGCTCATTATAATATTCCAGAGGAAGATCTAGAATTTTGATCCACACTGCTAGCCTCTTGTAATGTTAGTCTCAGGGATTAAAGGCAGGTTGCCACCTCTGAATCAGTAGATAGTGTCCTGCTATCATCCAAGGCCCTTCATTAAACGCACAACTATAATTTGTATCAACTGAAAACCTTACCATGAAGTAATTGTTACCCAACCCCACCATCCTTAACGTCCCCGCGAGGTTCCAAACCTTCTATAATCTGCCTAGTAAAAACTTATATCCTATTCGCCTACCTAGTAGCTTGATGATCAGTGTTTTTCCAAAAAGGTTTGCATAACTTTGCTCTTTCCTCGTTGCTTATTGCAATCTAAGGACACAAAGGGTTTGGGTCGTTACTGCTTGCGCCCTCCATTTCCCCACCTACATTCTCATCAAAGAACTCATCAACCTCTCAGAATTAGTTCTTATCATCACTTATCTCTCCATTATGTTTCTAGTTATAACTTGATAGACAATCTTTATAGGAAACTATATTCCACTTCACACCTTTATCCGTGGCCTTCTGAACCCCCAACTCCATTTAAGTATCTGCTCCTATAGGTCCCCCTCTCTCAACCATCTCTTCATCCATAGCCGTCTTGCCCATTGAGCATGCCTTTGCCCTCTTCGTGCTTCGCATCAGTTGGTCAATCTCATCAGGTCGGAGTTGTCCTCCGACTTGTTTCTAGAGAGTCCTTCTTGTTCAATTCCTCGATAATTCCAAAGCTACTAACCTTGCTAACACAATCATGGGAGGTGAACTCGTGTGACAAAAAAATTATATTTGTTAGTTTGTTTTAAAATTAATGTTAAAAGGCAGGTCCTATAGGCTCCTTAAGCATGATTTATGAATAAGAATGGTGAGCAATTTTAGTCGATAATGACAAAAGTTCCCTGAAGAAGTTATGTCCGAATGATAGAGGACCAAAGGGCAAAGGCGAAAGGCAAGGACTTTGAGGCGAGAGATAAAAATCCGAAACAATAGAGGGAAATTCTAATTGCTTCAACACTAAAGAATTCTTTGCTCTTCATAAAATCATTTCGCTTCTCCTCATATCCATACAATCCCCACTTATGCATTTCTTTATTCCAAAGTCATATTTTCACCAGTTCTAAATCTATTGCCTTGTTTATGACATTTGCTTTCCAAATAAATAAATATATAACTTCCACTCGGTGCCTTTTTCACAACTATGAATATAGAATTTTATATGAAATTCCCATGTCTTCTTTAACTTTGGAATTCTTTGACTTTTATTTAATATTATTAGCCTCATTGGTCGCCTCCTCTGTTTTCATTTAGATACTCATAACCTCATTTCTTTTCACTCTTACAAGAAACTTGTCTAATTAATTTATTTCTTCGTGAGAATTCTATAAACTTGGAAGAAAGAGAATGTCACTATGTAGCGTTTTATAAACATTTTGCAATTAGAAATCTTTATCATGAACTATAGAATATTTTTATGTTCTCAATTGAGTAACTGGTTTTCATATCACAAATGAATTGTTTTTTTGGTACGTATTGATAACTATCGATTTTAGTTTTATGTTAGTGTTGATCCAACGTAAAATCTATATTACTCATTTGTTAAGTAATGATTAGAAGCATAAACATTGAACAAAACTTTCTTTTACATTTCTCGAGCTACTAAACAGGCCCGGAATTTGCTTCGCTATATTCCACAGGCGCGCGTACAAGAATATATCAAATTGTACTGCGGAGCCAGTGTCGAATTATCAATTATTCACAAACTCGATGCAGATGACATTACTGCTGTCCCTGTATTTTACTACAAAGAATCGGATTCTGTAACTTTTGTTTGATCATTACAAGAAAATTCCAGAGGAAATATCTCGTCCCAGCTAAACCAGTGCTACAACTTGTGTATATATGTGTAACCCGAAACAACTAAAATCCAATAGCAAAAGTCCACGATGGATCCCCAGCTCTACAAAAATAAGTGTAAACGTTTCCCTCCCTTGCCTTTTCCCGTTTCCTATTCTAAAAAATAGAAAAATAACCCCCCCCCCCAAAAAAAAAGAGTAAATGTTCTGCTACAGATGGCTTTCGTAACTGTTGGGAGCAATCTTTTACACTAGCATGCCACAGGATAATGAGCCATAACTTTTGTTGCCAGGTCAACGTCAGGCAGCATAACATCAAGTAAACCCAACCTCCACAGCCGCCAAATTGGATTCCTATAAATTTCCATTTTATGCTCCCCCCGTGTTATGTAAATAGTATATGTGTATTTGAGACAGACATAACCGGATCAATCATCATCCTCTGTTAACAAGGCAAAGGAAAAAGGTCTGAACTTGTAGCCATCACCATGGTAGAATTTGTTTTGAAATTCTACCCAGTGAAGACGCAGGGCATGAAGAAAAGCACTAAGAGTCTCCATCATGAGAAGTATAAAGGCAGTTGCAAAGGCAAAAACGGCTAGCCCCACTAACCGGATAACAAGATTGTCATACCTGTTATAATTGCAATTAGCTATAACCATAATGATTACAAAATAGAGAAAAAAAAAAGGGGGAAACGAACGCAGACATGAAAGATGATGGGCGTGCAAGCTAAAAGCATGGAACAATGGAAGTCATAATTCTAGCTGAGGGCTCTTATGCACCTCTGAATTAATTAACTCGACCTCAAATTTTCGCAACTTATGTCCATTGATATGAATATGAAGTTATAATTATAACTTTCGCAATTATTTGCACGATTGATTGTATTTTCACAACTCCTTATCTTTTATCAGATAGAATTTCAATGTTGATTCTGCCAGTAGAATCAACCATAAATTATTATCCGTTGAATTAACAACTCTGGACCATAAATATATCTTTTGCCACTGATCCATGGATTTTAAAAGAACAAAAGCCTTGTTACATCATATCATCATCTTGATGCTGATTCCAAACTATTATTTCAAACAACACAACAAATCATACGACAGTAAAATGTTAATTTTCTGTTCTGTGATAAAGCATAGTGTTTTTTTATCATACATGAAAATGCAACAATACAGCAAAGCTACAAGCAAAGAACCAGTTTGGTCGCATGTTATGTAATTAAATTCTCAGAATCTTATGAACGGATATTCATGTCACCCAAAACCAAGCATACCAAAGCAATAGTCAAACATGACAAAGAAGTGATTTAATTTGACCATTAAAATCATTTTTTTAAGGTATCTTGTAATGTCTCATCCCTCACTTCGTCCCTTTTATGCCCGCATAATTATAATATTGCAACATTCACTATACTTGGATTCCTCTTTGCCAAATGATCAAGTGAACTTCTATAGGTCCTGGATGCCTGAAGTCTTTCAATATTACAAAAACCATCCTTTATTCAGTGTTGTGTAAATTCCTGGATCACAAGTCTGTATTTAGACATAAGCTTAAAAGAAAATCCCATTCCACCGAAGCTTGATTATAAATAATGATTTTGTCGACTAAGGGACGCACATCAAATCTATATAAAAGGGTGCCAAATGCCAATCATAACAGAGGAAACAGAAACATCTCAATAAAGAGCTAGAAAGTACAAAACGAAGCAGGCCCTATAATAGGATTAATTAAACTCACCCCCAAGCAAGAAGTAGTACTTTCTCATAAAAAACAGTAGAAAGTTCTGAGTGGGCCAAGCTGCAATAGTGATGACAAATATCAACCAAGGAACAGTAATACAAAAGATGGGAATTCATGACACTGAGGGAAAATTGTGGCTAATCAAACCTTAATGCCCAAAGTCGAAGATATGATGCAGTATTTGAAACAGCACCTAGAACAAACTCAATTGAGTGGATCATTTGGTGAACAAAGACCTCACTGAAATTGAATTCCTCGTGACTTTGCCTAGCAGAATCTGGTTCCACCTCAAGATCCATCTCAGAGGTAGTAAGCATACCATAAGTGCGTCCTTGGAATCTCTGTATAATATCATCAGGATAAAAGTTAGTAATCTTGTTGAACTCCTTAAGCACTGCTTCCTTAATTGGCAGCTGTCAATGAAACACAGACAATTAAAGCCAGATAAAATCTCTCCATAGCTGATAGAAAATCACAAGCCTTTTATAATTTAAGCAAATTTTAGTCCAAAGAAAGTTAGGAAGAATTTCAGCAACCTTAAGGAGCAATCCACGATCATAAAGGGGAAACTCAAACAGACAAGCATATGTTTCTAGACATGTGCATGGATAAAGGTTTGAGTATATAAAATTATCAACTTCCGAGAAAAAAAAAATCATACACAAGGCAGGCAAAGGCTGTACCTCCAAGTGAAGCTTCTTTAGTACAAAGGGTTTTGGAAAGAGCATCCAAGGAACTGCGATTAAAGCCAAAAGCAATAACACAATCTGCATATGATGAGCAGTAATTCAGAATGATGAAAAACAGGAAATAAAACAACAATTTAATAAGAAACACTGAAGGAAAGCACCAGAAACATACTTGAAGTGGCCTTTGGCCCCAGAACAACTGATTCTCTCCAAGATTATCAGTAGGGCTAAGAAACATGTAAATCATTACATGATAGAGGTCTGCCTGAGAACCAGTACACCACTTAACAACAATGAGAAGAGAAAGATACCCAAACAGACTGTTCAGGAAAATTATTTGTGGCACAAACTGGTACCTAAAAGCAACATGGAGAGTTAGTTAAAACATCCCACCAAACCAATAGCACAGTAAATGCTGTAGGAGCAGCCAGAAGAGATGCACCTTATATCCACTAAGCTACCAAAATAATGCGCATTAAAGTAACTTAATATAATCCCTAAGTTCATCTGTGCCACACCCAAAAGAATGGACATCTTCATCTTGAGAGAGTTGAGAAAAGCCAATTCTGAACGACTTCCACGCCACTTGGGGTCCACACCAAATGGGTATGGATCTCGATACTTGACTAAGCCAGCAGTATGTGCATCCCTGATAAGAAATGCAGAATGACTTAAAACCAAACACCAACAAAGCCAACACCTTGCCAATGAATATATTCCAAGGTGAAGATGCTCAGCCAAGATAAATACCCAATATTAGAACAGTATCGAAGGGCAAATATATCAAAATAACGAAATGCAGCTGTGAAAGAGATGCAAATAAAATTATCTCTGGCATTTAAGTGAATAAGGTAATAATTTTAAGTGAAACAAGAATCAATTCAAATAAAAGTGCACTAACATATACATTTGGGGAATCCACAAGTGTCAAAAATACAAAAGAAATATCTAATGAATTCTATTAACTTTCTTTAACAAGAAACATCAAAATATATAGATGATGAGGCAAATCTCTTAGAACCATCACCAAATTCAAGTGATGGTATCAAACAAAGAGATCTTTCCCATGGAATGTCGGTCCAAAACTTATAGAGCAGAAGAATGATTTGAATCAACATATGTATTTTAGTAAATAATTTGATAATTTGATTGACTACCCCATTGCTGCTTGCAATGCAAAATTGGAAGAGGTGAGTCAAAGAGTTGGAGATGTATTGAAAGTAGATGTCAACTCAAAGTCTTAAAAGGGCCAATATAAGATGTAAACAAGTAATGCATCACTATCTAGGAAATAGAACACAAGACACTCAACTAGCGCCAAAATTATGAGCAGGAAAGAGATAAATAGCACATACCTGCACGATGTATCTCGGCATTTGTAAGCAGACTCACCAAAAATGTGAAAAGGAACAGAGAAGAATTCATTGTAGATTAACCCACAATAGATTGAAAACAGCGACATCAAAAGAAGCACATGGCGCCCACCAAATAGCATCTCCATAAAGCTTCCAAGTCTCTGGCAAAAATTAAAGTGAACTGTTAGGTACTTAAATCCAATGGCAAGAGCAGAACAAAAGTAATGAATTTTTTGTCTCATTCCTTGCACTTGCATGAAATAGCTTAGGCTACTAGCATATAACATTTCAACTTCCAAGATATTTAAGAATAACAAATTATAATAGAGTAAATTACACTAACTTTCTCTAAGGTTTACTAAAATTACACTCATCATCTAATCATAAATAACACTGGATACTCATAGCTAGCAATAAACAGCTTTCCTCACAGTATCATTAATGATGCCCCTTTTAATAGTAAGATGGCAAAAGAACAGACAAATTTCGGATATTCAAATTAGTTCCTATTCACCTAAAGATAGACGATAATAAATATCAAACCCATTATAATTTTCCCCCCATGAATCCTGCCATATTTATTTTATTTATGGCACCGTTTGAATGAAATTACCTGCTTACTGAGCCTGCTTTCACGTGCTATAAGAACCAATGCTCCCAGCAACAAGCAAATTCCATGGCCCCAGTCCCCAAACATCACCGCAAAAAGAAATGGGAATGTAATAACCGTGTAAACTGCAGGATTAGCTTCTTGGTATCTTGCAACACTGCCAAGTAAAAGGGCTCATCAGAAATCTTATCTGTTTTCTAAGTTACAAACTTAATGACAGCTTATAAGCTAGAAAGTTTATCTCAGCTATCATACATCCCTAAAATTAATCAAAGAATAGACCCCAATATAAGGAAACAAATTACAGTGAGTAAAATTACAATTCAATGGCTACAAAAATTTTACATGATCTAGGATGGACTTTCTGACTAACAAATAAGTTTAGTAGCAGAACAGGGGTGGGAAGGGGCTAATTCTCCCCTCAGCAGCTTGCTCATCCAAATGTACAGATAACTTAGTGAAGTCCTGCTAAGGTTGCAAATTTTCCCTCTTCATAACCAAAGGTCAAAGTTTAATTTTACTCCTCCATTCACCTAGTCAGCCAAACACAATTTTGAGACAATTCAAGTGGTTGATTTCATGTGGAGATACAATAAGAATCTTCATGTAATATGGTCAATCACGAAGAGAACATACAAATTCTGTTCATGTTACTGACACTTTACACATCCAAACAACGAAGAGTTAAAACATGCTAGCACAATACATTCGACAAGTCTTCTCCTACTTCCTCAGTGCATGTAGTAGCTATGCTATTGGCAAAATAAAGTTGCCATTTCCCCATTTGAATGTGATGGGCCCAATCCTACTGGGCCCCAGCTGGTGAAAACATATAGCAAGAAAAAAAAGGGGATAATAGAGAAAAATGTAAGAGTGGTCCCAGGTGATGATGGGCAGAAATAACTAACTATGAGTTGGAAGAGAGAGAATGGGGCAGGCGTGGGATTAGTACATGGAGTCTAGGAATTTAGGGACGTGGTGGGCGTGTGGGGGAAGGTAAGAAGGAATTGAGTAGTGTCTGGGAGAGAACTTGCCTCTTGAATGCAAGAGGTATTTCATTTCATCATAGTGACAGCAGAATTTTCCTTTCCCTTGAGTTGTAATCTTCCCATCAATATTTTCTGGGAAGGAAACTAGAATCAATTCCAATAAAATCACATTTTTGTAAAGATCCCAACAGAATGTAAACCGATTAGACATCTATCAATTCATAGATATACATTTCCAAAGTATTCATGATCTAGAAAACAATCCAAAAATCAACTTCAAGACATAAAAGTATTCATGTTGCTACAACTAAACAAAGTAGACATTATGCTTACCCATATGCATCAACAATTTCCTGATATGCACCTGTAAAATGGTTGGTCCTAAAATACGTAGGTGGTGATTCCACTGCATCCATTGGATGGAAGATTATGCCAACTTGAGAATTGCTATCAAAAGTTGCACGCTGCAGTGCCTCCTGAATCTGAAAAATCATTAGATGCAATACCTCTATTAGAGTGTACATATCAAAATACGCCTCTAATTTCCCAAAAATTATAAGGGAGGTAGGTGAGGATCCAACAAAATTGGCAAAACTTAAAAAATAAAAAATAAGAAGGGATACCTGTGATTTTGCAAATAAAGGGCACCAACCTTCTCCAACAAGACATTTTTTTGTGACATCAAAATTTAACATGTTCAGGGTATCATACACAGCTTTCTCTCTTCTTACCTAGGACAGGATGGTCATGATGCAATCCATTAGTTCATAATAAATATTTGTCAGTTGCACATTGCAATCGGCTATCTGTTAGTACTATTTGCACCTTAAACACAAGGAACAAGAAATTCTTCAAAAGTAAGACATAAATGAGCTATATCTTACCATGTTAATCCATTTTGCCAGATGACCCGCTACAGAAGCAAGGGCCTTATTCCGGTGCCTAATCCCAGAATCCAGAGTTGCCTCTAAGTCAGAAAGGCGTGATGAAACCTGTCACCAAAGACTAAACTTTTCAACCACAAATCAAAGAGTTTGCATATTTATAGTCAGCGATGATGACATATTGAGCAACATTAAGCAAATAAAGGACAAGCCATAGTTGGTTGCAATTGGATGTAGCACTACTGTCCCCTCATCCCCTCTGGAAAAAAAGGACGGTGGGCAAAAAACTACACCAGAGTCCATATCCCTAATATATTGTAAAGAAAGAAAACTTAAAAATGCAATCTTATGTAGAGCATATTTCACATTTAAACCAAAAAAAAAGAGGTCCAGCATGGTTGAATAGGCTAGAAATATCCTTTTTTTTTTTGAGACAGATCTAGAAATTTCTTTCTACACTGGGTATATTTACCTCCCTAGTTATTTGCCTCTGTTTACTTATATCTTCAGGGACAGGGTAACAATTTGCGCCAAATGCCTCACAGATTTTAAGAATCTTTGTCCTTGCCTGCTCCCCAGAGAAAAACACAACAAACACTGTTTTCTCTATCTGAAAAAAACAGTTCAGGAGTCTAAGTCATTGCAGGGAGAGAGAAAACATCAATGGCAAAATACGTCAACTGGGTAAATGATAAGTCACAACAAGAACAAATTAAAACAGCTTTTAAAAGAATATGTTCAAATTATCAGACTTTTCAAAAGTAACGAGAAAGAAGAAAACCATCTCATTTGAAACAGGATCCACTATTAGTTCATCAGCTGTGGCCTGATTGAAAAGCATATTGCCTCTTGTAGCACGAAACAACATCCTTTCAAACCTAAGATCCTTGGATTTACAAATTATTCCACTGATAAATCTTAAACCAGATTGATTTGATGGTCCAGGCTTCAATTCCTGTAAAATAAACAATTTATTATAGGAAAGTTAGAGGATAAAATACACTTAAAAAACTAGTAAAAGCATTCACACTTTTCACATTAGAAAAAGTCAAGGATGATTGAAGACTGACAAACCTGCTCAAGTAAAGATGCTGTCTCAACATAGCTCTCATTTGAGTATACATTCTCTTCCAGCTCCCTCTCCTCCAAAAATTCATGGCTATGATTCGACACAAGAAAACCGCATGCCTGAAATTAACCCCAAAAGAAAAAAAAATCATAATTTATACATAGACGAGAAAGTATATAGAAAGCATTCCTATATTAAAAGAATCAAATTGCTATATATCAAGAACAAAGTAACATTAATATTTGACATTGTGTATAAAAGCAGTAATATAGTAGAATAACACACGAGGAAAATAACCAACACTATATTGTGATCGGAAAGGCCATCTTTGCTAAGTGAACTCAAACATGAAAAACTAATACAACCAAAATATACAACAGAATGTAAAACCTCTAGTACTTTTGAAAATAATAGAATATGCTCACCACAAAAAGCCAAGACAAATTACCTTTTGCAATACAATCTTAAACTCCAGGAGCTCATTATATGATTGCCGAAGTTTCTCGCTATTAGAGTTCATTTCAATTAGCTCATGTTCATGCTCAGCAAGTTGATACTGGAATAACAGAAATCCAACAGAACATATATTGTAAGATTCAAGAGTAAAGGATCGGCTCATAGACTGGCCAATTGCTATGCAACAACTTTTACAGCATCATGTTATTGCTGGCAGCCTAGCATCATATAACTTGAATGCAAAGCCTAGGACACAAATCATATCTAAAAGAATAGACAGTAAAATAGACAGGGACCTCTAGTTCCTCCAACTCAATATCTGGTTGCAAGACAGGATGAGAAGACATAAGAGCAGCTTTACTGATTTGATCTTTGAAGAATCGTAGCTTTCTTGACATTTCTGCACATCGCTTGACCTGCCAATAAAGAAATGTGGTTGATACCAGTAATAACAAAGAGAAAAAAAATCAATTTCAATATATATATATATATATATATCATGATTCCAGAATATTGATAATAATATCTTCCATCCAAATATACACTGTTTAACCTTTAAAGCAAAAGGCTAATATGCTAATATTATTCACACCAAATTCAGTAGGCACAAATTCTAAAGAAGATAGAATACCATAAAAGGCAATCTCTTTATCCCAGTTGAGCCTACTTATAAGTCTCAGAGAATAAATTTTGAGGAGTAGAGCAATCATTAGATTTGATTTAAATGAAGCAAGTTGTATTCCTGATTATCTTTTTTCTTTTTCTTTTTCCCTATCCTTTTAAACAATAAATCAAGTTGTAAATACAATGATACAAGGAAATAGTACAATGGGAACTGCCCATATAAAAGAACCCTGGATTTCAAATACAGACTGATATCCACATAATTATACTAATCAGTTATCATTCTAAGAAGATGTCAAAATGTAGGGCGGCAGGGCACACAGATTTCAGAATGCGTTGGGATTTCTAGTTAGCACAGTGAAGAATACCTGATTAACAAATGTTCTCTGGAAAGGGCTTTTATCATCATTTAACTGCAAAAGAGAAAAGAATGTACAAAAGAAATGCAATGATTAGAGATCATAGAAGCATAGGAGAATTTTAAGCCAACCACATCCAAACCAGGAATTTTAAAAGGCCAAAAAGTACTTCTAGAACTCTACCACGGTAGCAAATAAAAAAGGTTTAAACCAACTTCAAAACATAGCAGCAAAGTTACCATCTAAAATACCCTTTATCAAGAGATACATGATAAAAATGATAATGCAAATATGCAACATTAAAAATTCAAATAAAATGTCACACTTAGACTCTCTCCAGTTGTAGGCATACAGAGAAAAGAACATAATCAGTATAACCTCAAAATTTTTGAATATCCAACAAATTCAGATAATGTGCAGCCAGGAGTCTAGACCCAGGAAAAGCTACACCTCCTGACTGAAACATGTAGCAAGTCTCACATAAATGCCTGCTTCACTACTTGTTATTCATATGATCACGTATAGAGAAGCAGCTACTAGTTAGTGTCCTTTTCAATCATTAAAAAGAAGTACTAGCAGCGGACAAATAATAATAACAAATATTAATAATCCTTACCATAACTATTCCTCAACACATGACTATTGAATATGGTGGATCATAAGTGAGATCCATTTGACCAAACTACCTGTAAAACTTATTATCATCAACAGTAGCCGCTTATCCATTGACACACAATCTAACTTCATAGGAACCAAATAAACCAGTTTTTCATTTGACCTCCTGAATCAGCACCGAAAAAAAAAATTAAAGCAAGATGCTAGACAGTCATGACCTAATTTGATGGAACTCCGGCCGTCATTTCTGAACAACTGACACAAGATATTACCCACATTGGATGAGGATGAGAAATCTGTATAACTTGAGAAACTAATAGTCCAACATAGCATATTCTCTACATTTTACATACTCCACAATCCGTCGTATAAACCAACATTGAGCTCAAGCAACTTTATGCAACTAACTTTGCACCTCTTAATACAGAACTTTCATTTAAAAATAAAATGTCGGATCAGTTTTCATGCAATGTTCGCATGAGGGGTCCAATTAGACAACCCAAAAAAAAAAAAAAAGAAACTCCAGTTATCATTAAATCCATATGCCAGCACTGAATTCTCATGAACTTACATTCAACATTGAATTCTACAATGCTGCAATGTCATCATTTGCTGGGGCCCGCTGTCAACTCAACTGAAACTGATTCAACAGCCCACAACAGCAAACGCAAAAACTTCACACTAAACTTTTATACAATACCTCGAACTCAGAAACTAATATTCACATTAAACGAAGAAACAGAAAGATGGAAGAAGAAGACAGGAGGAAAAAAAAAGGACAAAACAAAACAAAGAAGAAAAGGCGCCAAGAAAAGGACATGATTAGTAAGAAGCAAGGTAGGATCTGATGAGGAACTTACATCTCGGAATTGGAGGAGGCCGAGTTCGCCCAAATAAGAGACGGCCCGGTGCGCAGACTCGACGGGGATGATGAGTTGAACGAAGGTCATCTTCGCGGAGCGCATCAGATCCATTGGCGTCATGTTATCTATAAACTGTTCCATCTTCCCGGCAACCATTTAGAAAATGGATCTTGGCTTCAGATCTGAAACCGTCTCCTGTGTGGTCTGTGGGTGTGAACCGCTTCGGCACGTTAATTGGGAGTCTCTGGTTTCAGTTTTCTTTGGCAACTGCCATTAGAATCGGAAAATTCACATTGTCTCAGAAATTGCGATGGAAAGCTAGAACAACATAAAAATGACGCTATTGTTAAAATTCGGTGAGGTCATAAATCATAATCTCCCAGGCTGCGATGGTTGAAGTGGATGGCCCACTGTTCCAGGTGGGGATGACTATAACAACCAGCACTTCATGCGGATTCCCAAAACATAAAATCATAGTCCTTTTTCATTTGATATATGCGCAATAACAAAGTATCAATTCCAATTGGAAATTTTATAAAATTATAAATTGTTATAAATAACTTATTTTCCTTTCTTTTCTATCTCTTCATTCACTAAATGGACAAATCACACCTTATTCAAATTAAATATTAGCTCTCACGACTTTAGATAAAGCATTCATTTAATAAAAAGAATAATTGGAAAGATCATTTCATCCTTAATACTTTTTATCAATGCCATACAGAGGGCTCGAAAGAAAGGCTAAAGTTCTAAGGACAACCACGAATTAAAAAGTAGTGGCCACGACGTGCACGAATATCCAATGCCCAATATCTCATTCCTCCTTTCACAGAGCTAAACTTGCTTTGAAATGAAGATGAAGCATTGGACAATTTGGATCCAAAATTTACGTTTTTATGTGAACCGATAATCTTATGAACAATGTAGATCTGAAGGACACCCCTTTTTAGTGCATGAGAAATGAAGGATAATTTACTTGGGTTAAAAGAAGGAAGATAAGGGTCTAAACAGCCACTAAAGGAGGCATATATTCTATCCACGGTTAGATTGTGTAATTGTTGTTGTCCACAACGCAAAACCGTTTATGTATGAATCTAAAGGCACTTGTTGTGGACAAGGACTAATTAGTTCGGCAGCAAAGTGTGTCATATTGGAGCTCGTTTCATTAATTGTTGGATTACAAAGGCGGATATATATTTTACTTATATGAAGATGATTTATTTGCTGTTGAAAAGAAAAAATGCCTTTCCTTTTGTCTCGTGAGGTGATATATTACTTCTAGTTGGGGGAAGAAAAATTAGAACCTGTCTCCAATCATCCTTGCCCCTTGGGTTTGGTTAACACTGAGCCAAAACTTGATCAAAGAATAGAAAATCATGATTGCCCTTATGAAATAAGAATAGAACTTGTCTCCATCATCCAACGCATTTGCAATGGAGTTGACTTACTCTGGCAGTGTGCGTGATCCTACATGCTCTTACATGAATAGCCTGCAAAAACCAGAGATGATTGCTTTTTTGGAAGAGGTTCAAAGGGACCTAAACATTAGTGACTTGGAGTTTTGTAGTATAGCGTGATTCACAAATGAATGAAGGCCCCCTTTGGTAGAGCAATAAAAACTTAAACAAAAACGGATTTCATTATAAAAATATGCTTGGTATACGTCACTGAAACAAAAATGAAAACTCAGAGGGAAAGCAAGTATTCTATACACTTTTTCGCTTTAAATTGCGCCATTTTTATTTGTTATTTTTTAAATAAAAATATTATGACATTTTTACTTTTCTACTTATTTATTAGTCTTTTATCCCATTTAGCTCACTTTCAACCTTAAAATCTTTCAACTTGTTATAGCAACGTAAAAAAATAAAAAATTATATTGATTATGTACAAATTTTTTTATTAAGTTTGACCAATTCATCAATCGAAAATTTTTGAGTGTTTTTTAACTAAATTTTAAATATCAATTAAAATTTTGACTGAATTTAAGTTGAAAAATAGTATATTTTTGATTAAATTTCAATTGAAATTGTTCAACCAATCTATTAGTAAAAAAATTTTGACTGAATTTTAGTCGAAAGATAATGTTTTTCAACTAAATTTGTTCAACTAATTCATTAGTCAAAAATTTTTAATTGAATTTTAGTTGAAAAATAATTCTAACTAAAATTCAGTCAAAAATTCTAAATTATTTATTTTTACCTCCAAAACAATTTATTATTTTATTATATATATACATAGATATATATTAATAAATTAATAAATATTAAATTAAATATATCTAATATTAAAATAAATAGTTATATATGAAAAAAAATTTCCAAATAATCTATTTTTGTCATAAAGTAAGGATATTTTTGTCATTTTATTTTTTTCTTTTGCTTTTTATTCTATTCTACTTTCATCCAATCAAACAATCTAATACAAATATATTCTCATTCCCTTTCTTTTTTCATTTTTAGCAAACAAATTTTTTTTTTATTATGTTCCATTCATCTTTCCATGTTCATTTCTTTCCACAAAGAATACACGTATCAAATGAGACCTAAGAAAATGAATTTGGCTGAAATGATATGGTATAAATGCGCATGACCCTATAAACAACCACCAAGGCTTAGCCCTCCCCCACCAAAGGAGATAATTTGACATGGTATCTTGAAATGGCTTGGATCAAATGTAAGCAAGCAATCTCAAAGTCACTAGTGCAATGATGGATAAACGTCTTATGGAGATTATCTAAGTCATGCTAGTGTCTACTGGATAACTTTTCAAAATGTAGTAAACACCTGTATGGATAATTTTTTCAATAGGCTCCACAAGAACAAATTTAGGCATATTTAGATGCCCTTTGGCATTTTGTGCATTCTCATCCGCCGTTGAATACTGATACTTCAAAATCCACATTAAAAAAAAAAAAAAGATGAAAGAGCCTGACAAGATATAAAGAATAATCATCATAACAACTATAATCAATATATATACATATATCACGCATTGGTGCATTAATAGAGGGGTAAAATTAATAAATATTCATTTATGAGGAATCAAATTAAAAAGGCAACACTGTGAAGGATTATTGAGAAATACTCAAATTATAAGTGACTAAATTGTTAAAATAATTATATAAAGAATCAAATTAAGAAAAACTCCTCACGTCTATGACTAAAATAGAATTTTAGTCCTGTTTTTAATCTTACCATATGAATGGTCACATAGGCAAATGAACCCTCCATCCGGCCCAATTGTGGACTATGATCTCCAGGAAGAAAAACAAAATTCTATGCACGAGTAATGATCCCAAAAAATTAACCCAAATAGGCCCAACACTAATCCCAGAGTCAAGGCTTAAAGAACACGTGCCACTATTAATTAACATGGGCCTGACGTATAACGGTGCTCCAAATCCAGGAAATGGTAAACAAGTGAACATATATGGACTCCTTTGATTAAATGAATATTAGATATATATATATATATATATAATGTAAAAAAATAAATAGATGAAATAAAAAATAACTGTAATGTTATTATTTTTAAAAGATAATAAAAATAAATAAATATTACTAAATAATGATTATATAAATATAAAAAATATTATATCACAAATTATATCACGTCGAATGAATCATATTGGTCATAATTTCTGTTATATGTCACTAGGTGTTGATCAATATCAGCTCAACTATCTAGATATTTATAAAAGAGAAATGAAAGAAAAATTTTATGAGGTCCTTACAAACAAAGATGCATTTTGTTGTTATATTTGATATAATTAAACGATCATTAAACAATGTTATTTAGTTTAACATAAGCTGAATAGTAACACTGTAGTTTGTATTGTTTATCCTGAAAAATAATGTCAATACAGAGTAATTCCTTTTATATCTTTTGGTTTCTCAATATTTTTCTATGATATGTGTTTTTTAACACATCATGGAGTGGTGTGATCATTATATAAATCTCCACCCACCCTCCATCATTCGAATTAAACCCATGTGACAAAAAGATGTGTAATTAAACAAAATATCACGTCAGCTACACATGTGACTGTAAGTTTATGTTAGAAACAGATACAACAAACAAAGTGGGACATACATCCCAAAAATGGAGCATTCAAATTTTGAAACAATTTTCTTTTGGGGGAAAAGGATTGATAAAGATGCGTGTATGTCTGTATGCATTTCACTTGACATTCTCTATATTTTTCAATAATTCTATCATGAAAGAATGGCCAAAATAGACAATTCAAACGCATGCTTAGCTCACAAAATTTGAACCGCTGAAAACATAAAAACTAACCCAATCAAAGAAAAAAAAAAAAAAAAAATTCTCCGCAGCTTGGACCGAGAAAGTTACATTATCCATTTTCTAAGACCTGATATTCATTCGCATTAACTATCCTCTCCAATATCCTCCAAGGTGCACAATGATTGGTCCACGTATTTGATCGCGTTTGCATCATTTAACCACCGTACGATCAGGTATTCTTTTTTGGTTATGATCAGGTGTTCTTTTTTTCGAATTCAAAAACACATCTACAAAGTAATAATACAAATAAACATTAAGAAAATGAAGTGTAAAAACAAAAAGTGTAACTAACTTATCACGCTACAAGAAGTATCCTAATGTAATATTATTGTTAGGGAAGATATGGAGCATTCTAATAGTTATTTTTAAAATATAAAAGGAATTATAATTTAATTTTTTTGGGCAAAACAGTTATTTTGAAATTAATTAAAAATAGGAGATAGTAGTTTGTATTCTGCAGCGGCTAGAGTTGATGTTGGTTTTTTTTTTTTATAATCACAATTAAATGAAAAAAAAAATCAGGTGGGCTTGTGTTGATCACGTTTGGTCGAATCCGATTCGTAGGAAAGTTCTTGGGTTAAAATCTGACAAAAACGCCAAATCGGCCGCCTGACGCTTGAATTGTGACGTGTCCGGACTGACCTCCATCATTTTATCCACGTGACACTTCACCAACTACCCTCCCACTAAACCCCTCTCTCTGTCTCCCACCTCATCAGCTTATACCAATAACCTCCACTCTCTTGTTTTTTTTTTTGTATTAGACCCTCCCCTAATGCATTTTGTTTGTTTGAGATTGTAATTGCAGTATAACAAAAGTATTCAATTAAGATTTAAAAATTACTATAATTTATATTATACGCTGATAGTCATGGATGAAATGGTGTAAAACCCTTTTTTATTTACAAATTATTGTATAAGACTTAAAACTAAATGTGACACATGAGTTTTCAACTTCATATTGGCTGATTCCACTTAAAAATTAGTAAATTAGTTATAATTCTAATTTATTTGACTTCCAAAATTGATTAAAAAAAAGGAGTCAATGAAAATTGATTAGATTTGGCGATAATCTAATCAAATATATAATTTTTTAATTTTTTTAAAATTAAAATTTTATATTCTATAATAAAAATTTATTATGTTTAACCAATTTTACCTATTTTATTTCACATAAATTTGTTATTATATAAAAAATATTTAAATTAATATTTATTTTTAAATATTCATATCTATTTTAATTATTACCATATGATATATGTATTGATTTTATTATAAAATACTCCATCCGGTTTATATTATAAGGTACTTTTAACTATTTCACACAATTTAATAAAACTATCTAACTACCTGAACTCTTTAAATTTATCACTTTTTTCTACTGTTACTCTTATTTATGGAAGAGAGAGAAAAAGAAAAAAGTTAAACTAACATTTAAAAAAAAAAAAAAAGAGTATTTTTGGAAAGTCAACACAAAAGATTATAAGATGTCTTATATTTTGAATTAACTAAACTTTTTAAAAAGTGTCTTATATATTGGATCGGAGGGAGTATTACATATAAATATATATATATTTAAAACAAGTTGAGACCAATCTGATGACCATAAATTATGAATACCTCATTTGATACATAAAATTAAAAAAAATAATTTTATGCATGGAAATAATTTATTATTATTTTAAATAATAATAAATATTATTAAATAATAATTATAAAATATAATAAATATTATATTTTTTTTTTTGAAAAATAAAACCCCTTCCTCTACGTTAAGGTCAACCAAACGAAGCCTTAATTTATCTCCACTGAAGAAGCAATGCAATTGTAATGGGAAGTTGGGGGCCACTTGGAAAAGTGGTGAGGTTGGAATTGGACGATGGATGGGTGCTTTGCTTCACAAGGGAGGAGAACATATGGTGAGGTGAGGGCCCACTAAGGCACCATCCAAGATTTGACGTTGCTGTTGCTAGGGGGTCCCTAAGCCCTATATTTCTCTACTAATGTCTCTATTGATGTAGTAGCTATCTCTCTGCATTTTCTTCGTCATTTCCTCGCAAACTACAATATTCGTCTCCTCCTCCCAGCTAGCTGTATTTCTAACGCCACGTGTACACTCACTCCTCTGACATTATCCCCGGGTCCCACCTCACACCGCCTCACTGTTCCCTTCTCTATCTTCTTTTCTCCGCTTTGCTTGTCTCATCTGCCTCACTGTCTCTTTCCTCATCCCGCGTTTTTTGTTTCAAACACTAGTTCACATGTACTTTTCACACTTCCAAGTTCACATGCACGAATCTGTGCGAATCTATGCGGATCATTTAAATTTAATTTCACGGTTTAAATTCTATAATTTTTTTAAATTTTAAAATATTTCATTTTTATAAAATATAAAATAATTAATTCCTTTTTTATATATATATGGTCGCCAGCCGCCACTAGTATAATTATAACATTTGTTCTAATTTTAACAATTTTAAAGCTAGTTGGCTTGCTAACATTTTATCAATATCCTAAGGCTGTGTATCTTGTAAAAATATTTTTTTTTATATAATTTATATAATATTTTTTATATTTATTATTCTATTCATCAAATCACTTTTTTAAAAAAATAAATAAAATAATCATTTTTTAGCTTATATACTCTTGTTTACTTATAGTTTACATTTTCTTTACCTTTCCAATCAAATGAAGCATAAATTTTATTAATATAACTAACTTTGTTTCTTTAATGTTTTGAATATAAATTATTCGTTTTAATCACTTAGCATAAGTGGTATTATATATTGTACATATATGTATATAAGCGAGTGTCATACCTCATATATCTCTTTTAGTTGATAATATTATTAATCATATTAGTAAAATTTACAACTCATAAATAAAAAATCTAATGATAACTAATTAAATTTCAAATTATAAAAATTTTATTACAAATTTTAAAATAATGACTTAATTAAAAATTAGATGAAAGTAATATAATGATAAAATCAATCAGTAATTAATATTTAATTTATTATTGCACAAAGCTTGAATTGTTTAGCCTTTATTTTTCGAATTGCTCCAATAATATAAACTTGGATAATTAGGTCCCGCCCCATGCGATGCATCACGTTGGAGTCGAGACTTAAGAGTTAATTAAGAGATTAACTGCGAGCTTCTTTGGATATTCAGAGTTAGATTATATTCACTACCCTTAATTTATTCTGTTAATTATTAATTTGTTATTATCATCAAAATTTGTGTACTATAGCTATTATAATAATACACCTATAGGGTCCAAAGTTTTCATGGAGCTTTCACATCGATCGGACTCTTTTTTCTTCTTATTATTATTAATGAAATCCACCTCCCCCAAACTCGTTAATTAAATGCTGAATGATTGAACTGAAACGAGCACACAAAATCAGACGAGATATCAGCTTGTACCAACACAGAGACAAATTAAGATTCTGTGTAAGACCCAAGTGGGAATTAAAGTGGGAACGCCAGATTCTTTTCTTCGAAGAAATGCCCTGGAATGTTGGGCACAGTTTCCCATCGCTCACTTTTACATTATTTTTTCTCCCAGTGTTCCCTTTGACTGAAATAAATTTGACCAGTCAACCAACCTGACTAATCCCTATGATGTTCATATTCATTGTGGCCCACCCACCTATTTATGCCCCCTCCAATCTTGGCTCAACTTTACAATACAACACCACGCATTTTCAAACAACACACATTTATTCTAATAAGCACAGGAGAATATTTTTTCAATTTATGTTCACTTTGAATGGACATATATATGGGGTGCAACCAAAGCAAAACTCCCCATAGGATCCATCGGATATATATATATATATATATCATAGTGGAATCAATCATTGTTAGCTAATTATTTTCAACAACTTTAAAAGATAATGACAGTTCAATATTTTAAAGTTAATAACCTAGTTTTTCCCGCCATCCACACTCCAAGAACCCTGCTTCGCATATGGTAATGGAAGCATTACACCCAATTTAGCAACAAATCAAAAGGTTGGGTACTCCCAGACCATTCCAGATTTTTTTTTTTTACGAAATTTCTTTCTTTATTAAAGCTAACCCTATGATGTGTTGTTGAATTGCTGATCATAAATCACATGCATTCTTATTTTGTTAATAATTCTTTCTGGGATTGGGGCATAGTAACTAGGATTTGTTAGGTTAGTGATCACATATTGGGTGGACTGCATGTTCATCTCTTTATTAATGTATAGTAACCAATGAGAAAGCGAGGATGAAACGAATGAATGCTCGCTATATATAGGCTGTTAGCTTTTCTCTAAGTAATCTTCATTAAAGATTGCAATAAGAGCACTTTTATTACCAACAGCTAAACGACAAAGCGCCATGTGTGAGGAATAATTGATCAGATTAAGCTAAAAAATAAGACGATATTAATCATTCGATCGCTCCTGAATTGACAAATTAATAATGGTTAATGTCGCACTATCATTTCCTCTACGTTAGGTTGAGTAAAAGATCGAGGGTCCATTATTTCATTTATTTTTTTGGAATAAAGCTTGACAGATCATGTAAAAATTAAAATGGCAAAAAGTAGAGTTTGAATAAATTATACTTAATTTTTTTATAGTAAAAGTATCATATGGTTATCTGATATTTAGTATATATTGTAATTTTTTTAATTTATTTCAATAAATAAATTAATTCTTTACAATTAAATAATTTTATTTTTAAAAAGAATGAATATTGCATAAAAAATTAAATTAGATAAGGTATTTTTACAATATATATTAAATATTAATAAAATTGAATAATATTTGTAAAATAAGAGTGTTAAACATAATTTAACTAATTTTTTAAAAAATAAAGATAATTTACTTTTGTAAGGGTGAGACTGCAGCAGGATTTTGCATGCGCCGACTCTGATAAGTAATACTTAAAAATAATTTGATTCAAATTTTGGAGTGAATGATGGAAAAAAATGAGTGAAGATTTCTCATTATTCAATTAAATAATTTGAAAAGTTTAGATTCTAGATTTTTTTACTTATTTTAATATTTTTTAAAGAGATAAAATATATAATAAAAATAATATTTTAATTATAAAATTTAACAAATGACTGCTTAAAATTAAAATTAAAATAAAATTTCAACTATGTAAATCAAATTTAAACGATGCAAGTTGTGGAATTGAACAGTTGATCCGTTTCCAAACCGAGTTCGAGTGAGAATGAAACAAAGGGTACGTGTTCCAATAAGTGGAAGTTGAGTAAGACAAGACAGTACAGGGAGATTATGATTGATGATATAGTATACGAGTGGGACCAGCAGCAGCAACAAGCACCCAAACACGGTAAAGCAAAATAGAGTGATGAGGTGGGTAGGTATGTGTGAAGCAACGGGTTCCATGTACAACGATGAAACGAAGCAAATGGATGATGAACAGTGTACAGTGTACAGTGTACAGTGAACCGTGAGTGTACCAAAAGATAGATAGAGAGATGCAGATGAAGATTATCCTGTATCACTGTCAACCATGTCCCTTCGCTGTCCCCTTACATCATTACCCATCCACGTCGTCCCAACATTCAACAAACCACACCCATTCATTAATATCTATTTAATCATGCTTTTTCTTTCCGGGTCCCACCTCATCATGTACCTCCAAAACCATAAACATCCTCATCCTCCCTCCTTAGACCAAATCCAAATCTGCGTTTTTTTTTCCCGTCTAAGAATATTTTTAATTCGTTATAAATAAATAGTTTTTTTTTTCTTTAATAATTATTATGGGAACACGAGTACACGAGGTTTATATGTTTGGGGGCTGAGAGTATCGCAGAGGTTTTGGGCGATGAATTTGGGGAATAATGCAGTGGAGGTGGGGGTGGATGCCTGGGGACCCCAAACAGGGGATATGTCAGGGTGGACCCCACTAATAGTTGCATCCACGCGAGATGGGGACCCACGATCGCGGAGACTGAGCGTGAGGAGTGGACTGAGACAGGCTTAACAAATTGAATTCTCTTCATTCATTAACTGTCAATTTTTTGGATAATTTCAAAGAGAATAAGAAAGAAAAACCGTGTGAATGGGATTCAATCAGTGAGTCTTATTTATTGTTAAAATTTTTTTACATAAGAATTATAAGTAAATAAAATTTTCATTGAAGAATCTTAAAAGATTAAAATTTACTGAAGGATCAAAGAGAAAAATTATAATTAACATTTTTAAAAATTATCACTCATTTTTTAAAAGTATAACTTAATCGTCATGATATTATAAAAAATATTTTTTAATAATAATTTTAGATAACAAAGTAATGACTTTTAAAAAGACTAATTATATCTTTAATCTTTCAAAAGAATTTTAATTTTTTAAATTTTTTAATATTATTTTTACTAATTTATAGTCTTTATGGATAATTTTTTAAATTCACAAAAATTTAGTAGTTAAAAAATAGAAAAGATTCAAATTCCAAACTTAAATATGAAATTCACATCCTCTTAATTGAAGAGTAAATTGAATCTCACAATAAAAAACAAAGCAGTGATTCCATAGCCTCTTATCTTTATCACGTTCTCTCCTATTATATGTTATTCTATGTGATGTAATATTACGAAGGATCCATTCATTTAGATACGTCAATTTTTCGAAAAAGATAAACACATGCTATGAGAAACTTATTGAAGTGAAAAATATCACACACTCTGACAATTTTTTAAAAAATTAATATTATTTTCTGAGGGCTCCATGTGGTTTTCAATATGAAACCGTTGTAGAACAGAAATGGTTGGAACAACTATAATTTTCTAAATGCTTTCTCTGCGTGCAAGCTAAACTCATACATCATCATCTCGTACGGCATGAACCATCATTACCCCTCTTCTCTCTCTTGGGATTGCTTTATATATCTGGGACCTCTGCTTCTGTCACCTCACTTTGCATACCCCTTCAACCTTCTCCCTATTTCTCACTCCTGCTCTCTCTCTATACGTTCTGTTTCTGTCCTCCCTTTCCGTTCTCTCTAATTCCAATACGCACATACGCAGATACCCACCTACTCAAAAACTCTTCTTTCAGATTGAGTTCATTGTATGGATGGATCCTTCCAGTGTACATCACCAGGTAGGATGGGTGCTCTCTAACATTCACATGCCTCTCTTCTTTATGTCTTTTCTTTACCTTTCCTCATTCCCTTCAATGTTTTATTACGTTTGGGCTTCAGTATGATTTTGTGTCATAGGCCTTGATTCAGCAATTCTTCATGAAGTGCCATGTAGAAAAATAAATGAATGAACTTCTCAATGAGCACCTTTTACGAATCCTTTGGAACAAGTATAGGAAAGTTCTGTCCCTCTTTTGTTGATGTGAAGAATGGCTTTTCTAACAAAATGGATACGTATAGCTGTGGTTTAAAACTGATCTCTTATTTCCAGCTGAGAAGTTAGGGCAAACTTTCCCAACTTTATTTTTGACAAGAGATAAAAATCTTTACTTCTTGGTATGCTTTTTCTTATAATCATGAAAGAATTCAAAGAGTAACCTCGACCTTTCCCCAGTCCCCACTCAATTACAATTTCGGCAGAGCAAAAATTGTCCTATAGTTCTTGGGTTTCATGCTTACTGATAATTCGATTTTTTTTATCTTTGTTTGTTTTGGTTTTTTCAGCAAATGTCTGACCAGTCGCTGGAAAACATGATAACTTGCTCAAAAGCACATCAAGAGAGGAAGCCGAGACCTCAGCCTGAAGAAGCACTGAAATGCCCAAGATGTGACTCCACCAACACCAAATTTTGTTACTACAACAATTACAGTCATTCTCAGCCTAGATACTTCTGCAAGTCATGCAGGAGATATTGGACCAAAGGAGGGACACTGAGGAATGTTCCAGTGGGTGGAGGCTGCAGGAAGAACAAGAGGTCGTCATCATCAAAGAGGGTTCAAGATCAAACACTCACGCCCCACAACAACCCACTCACTCCCGTCCCTCCATTATCTTATGATTCCAATGGCCTCACCCTCGCATTAGCTAGGCTCCAAAAGCAATCCTATACTTCTGGGCAATTGGGTTTTGACGACCATGATCTTTCAATTTTGGGGAATCCCACAAGCACCCATTTTGATATTTTTGGCAATCCCACAAATCCTGGCTTTTTAGATGCATTTCGAAGTGGATTCATGGAAACCCAGAATAATAATTTGCAGAATCTGTATTGTGGATATGGAAATGGGGACACGGGAGAGGTGGATAATGGCAATGCAGAGATGATGTACCCCTATGATCAAGAAATCAGTAATGCCCCCATAACTCAAGCTGTGTCGGTAACTACTATTAAGCAAGAAACAATGTGTAATAGCAGGGAACAAAGTGAAAACAAGGTCTTGTGGGGTCTCCCTTGGCAGCTCAATGGAGACATAAACATGGGGGGACTTGATTCAGGAAGAACAAGTTGGAACAATGGTCTCAGTTCATCTTGGCATGGTCTTCTCAATAGTCCCCTAATGTAGACAGACACTCAAGTTTCTCCATTCACAAGAAGAAACAAACAGAAGGCGCTGATTTCCTCTCATGACTAAAATATCAGTTTTTAAACTTTCAATTCTCTAGAGTTTTGGGATAAAAGAGATTTGATTCACTTGAATCACCTCTATTTTTATTTCTGGTTTGCTGCTTTTTCCTACTTAGAAAATGTCAAATCTTTTGTACTACCATGTTATTGTTGAATAGACTAATGAAATTTCAATCTGTTTGGTATACTAGCTGAGGAAGTTAGAGAGTAGCAGTGAAAGCATAATTTGCTTATTTTACAGGCTGAAGGGAGAGAGACAGCATGAGAACGATATTTCGTAGTTTTGTGTAGTCTGTCTGAATTCTCTGACCAGTTTTGGTCTTTGAAATGTTGGTGGATTCAAGATATGACAGCGTCGTATTTTCACCAGGTAGATTCCTAGAATTAAAATCGTTTCTATATTGGAGCTGATGAGAGTTTCTCGTATCCCTAGGAATTAAAAATTTCAGTGAAGCATGAACGCTAACTTCAGGAAGGATTTTTGTCTCTCTTGGCACTTTAGCAGACCAAATCCAATTTAGGATTTGGGCAAGGGAAAACAGTTAGTGACAGATTGAATGTTTTTTAAATATTCCTCAGTAATCAATGGCAATGAGCAAAATTTGCAGGATCATGGTTTGAATTTTTCGTAGGGATTTGTACTTTAAAGTTTTAAAAAATCAACAGCAATGGAGAAATATTAATGCATGCGTCCCTCTTGTTATTACGAAGTTGTTGTGTTCTCCCCCGCCCACAACACACACACACACCCACCCCACAAACAATGGTTTAAATAAAATTGATTGTTATTCTATTTTAAAAAATTATTACTTTAATATTTTTGTTATCAAACTTTTTAATTTAAAATAAATAAATGAATTGATTATTCTATTTAAAAAAGTATTACTTTTATATTTTTATCAACTTTTTTAATTAAAAAAACAAATATATTATTTTTAAACATAAGAAGTTCAGGCAAAACAGAAAAAAAAACCAACAATATGAGAGGTAGTGTATAATTTTTATAACTTAGTATTATGTAATTAATTTTTTAAAAATATTTTTTACACATATTATAATTTTATTTAATAAACTAATCACAAAATTATAAAGAATTAGTTGTACCTAAATCTATTGGATGCATTTTACCTCAAAAACACAATACTACCACTTCAGATATTTGTCATCAGCCAGTTGTGGCATAAAATGACAGCCTGTTTTTAAATCTGCTCGTTAACCGTCAAACTGGTCTTCCTTTTTTTTTTGGGTATAATTAACAAAAACTAGTGGCCCAAAAGGTAGGGGAACCTCTGGGCTTGAGTTATGTTTAAAAGAAAATGGATTGCCAAAATGAATATGTTTTCATTTATGTAAAAATACGAATATAATTATAGGATCGAATAGTAAAATCTAAAATGATAAGGTTTGAAATTGTTCATATTTGACTGAAAGTACACCAATTTATAAGGTGTTTCATTGTCGCGCAGCTTAAGCTTTCGTTCCTTTGAAATTTAGATCTATGTACAAACTATTGTACACATACTCATCTTAATTATGATAATTTCTCTCCAGCATATGTTTAGATTCTAGAAAACACCAGTTTTTCTGGAGAAATCAAGTGTAAGATTAGCAACTCAAGAAGTGAAGCTCAATCTGGCCAAAGTTTACTCTTCAGAAGATCCAAACAGTGGGAGTTTAAACAAATCAGACTCTCGTTATAGCCTTGCAAAACCAACTATGAAGGATGTGAGTTTTTCATTTGGTCGTAACTATGAAAGTTGAGTTGGGCCCAAAAGAGAAGTATAAAACTTGAGATAGATATGTGGCAATTGATGCATGATAGACTTCCTGCCAAGTTACTGGTCGATGGGGTTATAATAATGGCATCTGTCACATGTGGAACTTACATACGTACTGAGTCTGCTCCTCAGTCTTCGAGGGACTTTTGGAGAATTCACACTTGTGGGGGAGAGTTATTAGGAAAACCGTAAAAGCAGATTTTTCACTTTGCCTCTTAACGACTGGATCCTGTGGAAAGAGTAACACTTTGAATTCCACCGTGGGAACTTGGAAAATTGTTTTCGCTGTTGCAATATGGCACTTCTATCGCTAGCAGTGGAGAAACAGGTCCTTGTTTGAAGAAGTCTTCAATTACCCTGTTCGGCCATGGAAGGAATGTTGCGGATGTCATTGCAGAGCTATTTCTTTTTTTTTTTTGTTGTTGGGGGGGGGGGGGGGGGTCTCCGGATGGTATTGAGCTTGCTTGGCAAGTGGGAATAAGAAGACTCATTATGGAATGTGATTCCCATTCCATTGTGCAGTGCTTTAATGGATGCAAGGGCCAAGTTCATGGTGCTGATCACATTATTCCAGATGCCTCAAAGTTGATTGGGAAGCTATTTTTACTCGTATTTATAGAGAAATTAATGGTTGTGCAGATTGGTTAGCAAACTTTTGTTTAAGTCATGCTTTAGGGTCTCACGTTTCGCCCCTTCCTCCATATAGGGTTTGACCAGGTTGCTGCTACCCCAAAATGTTGCCCTTATAGTTGCTTTTGTTGCTTTGGGCTTCGGCCCGTTAGTTTCACCCACAAAAAATTATATGTGGCACCTTTTTTATTTTAAGAAGTATACTTAATTTTTAGATATTTTGATATATGTTATAAAAAAATTTTTAAATTTATTTTTTGATAAATAAATAAATTTTTTTTTTGCAACAAGAGGCTATTTTATTCTTAATATAATAACAAAAATAATTAAACTAATGTTAGGCCTCAATATAAGATTATGATTTTATTTTCAATATGACAATTAAAGACAGTTAAGCAATTTTGTTTTTGAAAGAAAGGTAAAAAGTTAACTTCAAAGATAACAAATTAAAAAAGAATCAAATATAATTTTTAAAACATAAAAAATATCAAATATAATTTAGTTGAATTTTAAAAAGATTAGTGTAATTTCTTCTTGTGTGTTGTTAATCTACGTAGTTTCTGGGACAGGTCTCACCATTCCGGCCCATAACAAGACCACATTGGACTTGTTGATCCTTGAGTACGACTATCAAAGGAGGCCCAAACTCATTTCAAAAGAGAAAACTAGTGCAAAATATATATATATATATATATTGTTTTAAAGAAAGTAAAAATACATGGGCGTTGACTTGAAGCTGGATTCCTATACATGTGTTTCACCTGTGACTAAGACCCACATGCCACATTTATTTTGGCGTGGGATTGGGTAAGGTACGCTCCAAAGCCCCCGTCTTGGGTTGTGTTATTAATGCTATAGCTGTAGCTCCACCAAATTTCAGTTGGATTCAGATTTCACACTTAGTTGACCCTCGCTTACACTGTCCTTGTCTTATTAAAGTCATGTTTGTATCCTCTATCTTTTAAGACCTGCATCTCCATCGCAATGCAATTATATTATTATATATATATGCACGTATCCTTGGGATGTTTTCTTCGATATCAAAAACAGAAATTATAGACGCTAAATTGTATGGTTTTGGGACTTGGGATATCATGACATGCACCTAAAAGCTTTTTCCACAATCTATGCAAGATCGCATTGCACTTGCTTAGTTATAACCCTGTCTCTATTTCAATATCCAGCCGCTTGTTACCAGCTTCCTTCAAATGGGTAAACTTTCCAACAAGTAACGCAACTAACCCCAACAAAATACCATACCAAAACATGCAAATGATATTATAATATTTGGGGCTTGGAAATGTAGCATTTTATCGATCTTATTCAAACTTTCTAGTCATTTATATGCAATATTTTTTCATTTTCATAATATATATTTAATTCATATTCTAAAAAGAAAAAAAAAATTGAGTCTTCCCGAGTCAACAGCGTTACTCTGTCAGTCGTAAACAGAGAGAAGTAGGTTTCGTAATAAATAAAAGGTTATTTGAGTCATTTCCCAACGTCGGAATCTAATTGACGCCTGTCTATAGTCTGTACTGCACAGCGAGTTATGGTGATTATATATGTAGGCTCCCACAAAGCCCAGACAATAAATATAAACATTACAGCCTCTCCATCCACTTTAAGAGATTCAAAAAGGGAAGAAGAAGAAGAGGATTTCGTTAGAAACATGAGGACAAGCAACAACTTGATTGGTTTACTGAACTTCTCGACGTTCTTGCTGTCAATTCCGATACTGGGAGGAGGGATATGGCTGAGCAGCAGAGCAAACAACACAGACTGCCTCAGGTTCCTTCAGTGGCCTCTCATCGTCATCGGAATTAGCATCATGGTCATCTCTCTGGCGGGTTTCGCCGGCGCGTGTTACCGCAACACCTTCTTAATGCGGCTCTACCTCTTGGTGATGTTCTTGGTCATCGCAGCTCTGATCGGGTTCATCATCTTCGCCTATGCGGTAACCGATAAGGGTTCGGGTCGGGTTGTAACGAACCGGGCTTATTTGGATTATTATTTAGAGGATTACTCGGGTTGGCTGGAGGAGCGAGTGGCGAGTGATAGCTACTGGGGAAAGATTAGCTCGTGCATTAGGGACTCTAAAGTATGTAGTAAGATGGCCAGAACTGTAGGTGGGATGCCTGAAACTGCTGATATGTTCTACCTCAGAAGGCTCACTCCTATGCAGGTCATTTTCCTTTCCATTTTCCCTACTTTTTATCAACTTTGATTGCTAAACTCTTATCTATCTTCATCACCTGACAAGATATCTAATGTTTAAATGCTATTTAAATTAAGTATTGGTGTCGTATCAAACCAATATAATTTTATTTTTAAAGAATCGTCAGTTCTTCATAGCCTACATGCCATGCCATTTTGAATATCAGAATATGTTCATATCCTATGATCCTGTATTATTTTAGATTACACTTGTTAAACAGAGGTATTTTGTATGTCAACTATATGATTAACACCACTGTATACAGAACTACTCCCTAGATTGCATGAACAGATATTATTTTACTTTTAGCCGTCTAATGACAAATTTAGTGCTTTTGGATGAAGAATGGGTCGCGTAGGAAGAACTTGAATGAAGAGCATGGATAGATCTAACTTCTGTATATGATAATTTCATTAATTTGTAAGGGACACTGCGCCATGTGGGGGTGATGGGTATTGAATGCTCAAGCCCCGAGAAATGTGGTCCGTGGGCCAGTCACATGCGTTTCATGTTTGGCCGACGGCAACAAGAAAAGAAATGATAATTTATTGGAGACATTATATATATATATATATATATATTCATATAGTTTAATTATTATAACATTACTAATTAAATTTTAAAATGTAATATTTTGTCCGGATTTTCATAAAAAGAAAATTGCTTATTTGTCTATTATTTATTTTGGAGAAAAAAGAGTATCAATGCAACTTTGAAATAGATTTTTTAAAAAACTAAATTGAAAAAAACTGACATTTTTTTTGCAAAACACATAGCACCAATCAACTTTTTTTTTTGAAAACACATTAAATATAATAGAAAATTAATCATTTTATTTTTTTATGATAATTTAAAAGGTAAATTATTACGTTTTAAAATTTAAATATTAAAATTATAACTAAGCTATAGTTGAAATAATAAAATGTACTTTTCAAATTTATTTAAAAGGAATATAAAATCAGAGTGTACTAGGGGCCTGTTTGAAATTGTTTTTGTTTTAATGTTTTTAAAACATATGTTTTCAAGAACAAGTTTTTGAAAACAAAAAAATTAAAATATTTGTTTGAATCATTATTTTGAAAAGTAATTATTTTCTATTTTTTACCTGATTCTGTAGAACAAAAATTACAGAACACTTAAAAAGTGTTCTGAGTTTTTTGTTTTTGAAAACAAAATTTTATTTTTTTGTTTTACAAAATACTCCATTAAAAACACATTATTAAACAGATTTTTTTGTTCTTTTGTTCTCGAAAACAAAAAAATTGTTCTGCAGAATCAAATCAAACAGGGCCCTAATTTATTCTGTTTTCTCTGAAGCAGATGAACATATTCAACAGCATCAATTTTGTTAAATATTTAATAATTTTGTTGGTAGATAAATATATAATGGTTTTGTTGCGATTACATATTTTGGTATAAGCTGCTGATATATTTGGGCAGTTTTTTTTTCTTTTTTTCTAAAGGAGATTTGGGCAGTTTTTGAGCTCCAGTTATCGCGTCTGAAAATCACACATGCATTATTGTTACGATTATAACAAATGTATTCTGAAGTTTAAATTAGTTAGGTTTATGACAGTGATAAGTTTTAAAATGATATGATTTGAACGTACATTTTAGGACTATAACAACATTAGTGTCAATTATCTCCAGTATCAAAACGATATCTATCTTTTAATTCTTTGTTGGCCACATCTTCAAACTTTGCTTAAAACTTGATTATCATTATCATTAATTAAACTGTGGTTTTTTGTGGGGTTCATTTAGCCTACCTCCTTTTGGCGGTGGCAAACATGATGATATAACCTCACACTTGTCGCTTTCGGCTTTCAACAATGTCCTCCACTTCAATTAATTAACAAGAATGTTTTCTGGGTATCGGTAGCCTTTAGGCGTCATATTATGGATATCTTTTAGGCGGTGGCTAAAATATCCTTTCTTTCTCTCCTTTTTTTTTTTTCGGTTGCTAGTATGTATGTATGAGGGTGAAAAGACAAACTAATAAAGTCACTAGTTTCTTTCTTTCTCTTTTTCTACACTTCATAAAAGACAGATTATACATATATACATCTAATGCTAGGGACTTCTGTTCATTTTTGGATTGCCTTTATAATCTAGGACTTTTTTCTAGGACGGTCATGATGTCAAAGTAATTCGTGGCAGTAATTAATGTCGTCAAGTTCCCATATAGTCAAATGAGAATTAAGATGATCATTCAAAGGGTGCACAAGGTCGGTGTTGTGGCTCCCTCAGCCTTATCGTTACAGAGCCCTTGATGTTTTAGGTTGAGTAGACGTTTATCTTATCATATATCTAAGCGTGTGTTGCATCAATTAGTAGATGATGAAGACACAGACAACTTGGTCCATAATACCAACCCATCCACATAAACTATAATCTCACGTCACGCCCAATAAACACAGTGCCAGTATCCATATTTTTTAATTTTTTTACTTTCTTAATTAAACAAATCATCTGATCTGAAACTTTTGGTTACACGCTGTCACATTTATTTTCCCAACTATCTCTTTTTTTTTTTCTTTCTTTTTGGTTTTGGGGGAGGGAGAAGGAGGGGAAGAACCCATCATAATTTAATACCAGTGGAGGCGAATCCGGATCTTCTCAGCTAACTTTTAAATGTATAGTCTCAACTTAGGAAAGAAAGAAAAAAAATGATTAAGATTAGATTTTGTATACTTTCTTTTTCTCTATTTATCTCTCTTCTAAATAGAGAAGATCCTTTTTCCTGTAAGACACAAATAATAAAGAAAGAAGTTCAATTAAAGCACAAAATAGGAATAATGCAATTTTTTATTTTAAAATATGTGTAAACACTTTATTTAATTTTAAAGAATTTTGGTTTTTTTAATTATTACTTTTAAGTCTTAAAACTTCCATTTTTTTGGTTAATTTTATTATTAGAGATGTCATTTTAAAACTTCATTATTTGTCACGTAACACCTATATATCTAAAATAGCAAATTATAGAATAGTCAAGTAAGATATTTTTTCCAAGTTTCAAATTAAAAAAAAAAAAGTTTGTAAATGACTTACAGTTTGATGGAGAGAATTTACATTTCTCCACCCCCCACCCCCCCTCCACAATATTTATTTATAAGTTGTGGTCTACTTGATGAAGGGACATACGGTTATTTGAACGAATGAATTGTATAAGATTGAGGTTGATTTGTTTGTGTGTAGTCTGGTTGCTGCAAGCCTCCAACAGAGTGTGGGTACGTGTATGAGAAGGAGACAGTTTGGAACCCAGGAGGAGGAGGAGGAGGAGGAGTGGTGGGAGCCAACCTAGACTGCACCAGGTGGAGCAATGATCAGCAGCAGCTCTGCTATGGGTGTGACTCTTGCAAGGCTGGTGTTTTGGCTAGCCTCAAGAAGAGCTGGAGGAAGGTGTCTGTCATCAACATTGTTGTGATGATCATACTTGTAATCGCTTACGTCATTGCTTATGCAGCCTTCAGGAACCTCCGCAAGATCGACAATGACGAACCCTCTGGGGAAGCAAGAATGACTAAAGCATCGCCTAGCAGAATTCATTTTTAATTACCTCCACTCCTTTACGACCCACACACTTTAATTTATATATAATGCCTTCTCTTGTATCAAACATTTGTGCCTTTGATTTTGAACAGGGCCTGCTCCTGCTTGTACTTAATTATTATGGTACTTTCCGAGGAAATTAAGGTTAGCCTACTATGTGCGCATTTTGTAAATATTTGTTGAATTAAGCATTGCCAACTTTGTGAATTAGCACAATTATATCTGAGGTTTAGTTGCAGTTAAGACTTGAGATTCACCATCAGCGACCACGCATGCTAGTTTAATAGAGAACTATAAGTTGCTTAATTTGCTATAAATAGAATAAGCAAATTAATTGTAGAGAAAAAAGTCTTATTTTCATCTTTAACAGATAAGTGAATTTTTTTCATTTCATATTTCATAAATATATTTTTAAATTTAATTATATAATCATTAAGATGATTGCAATGTCTCCATTTAAAATGAAATATCAATCTAAATAATTTGTTGACTTAGACATTATTTATTTATTCGAAATGTTATATTTAGAATTAAATTTTGAATAGAAATAAAATGAAAAGATAACAATAGAGGAAATCATCCAGGAAGGATTAAATTGATTGAAGATTTGTATATCCATGTATGAGAGATTAAAATAAAAATGTTCTCCAAACTTAATCGTATTATATGTTGGTCGCATGCAGCGACGGCCTTGGACTACCAAACAGGAACGTAAGATCAAGTCTTGAGACAAAAGAGGAAGGGCTCTAAGTTACGTTAAAACGGCTTGTCCTTTTTACCTCAATATACCCTTCCCACGGTAGAAAAATGAACAAAAGAGGCAAGTGGCACATACTTATAATTTTATACGGCAATTTCTAAATAACATTACATTGATCCAACCAGAAGACATGTATCAGAGCACATGAAAAGTATCTTTATTACTCCGAATTGTCTTCTAATTATCGATCAATTTATAGTTAAGATATTGGTACAAAGAAATCAAGTCCTTCAGTTATGAATCCCAAATGCATATGCAAGTGCCATGGTGGTTCCAGGCGACCTCAGTCCCATCCTTTCTTCTTTTAACTCATGTAGCCCACTTAAATTGGTCCAATCTGCTGTGGATTTATCAAGCCCTTTCTTCAATGTTCTTTCATTTTGTGGATTTATCAGCCCATTTCTTCAATGTTATTTTACTTTAGTGCCATCGAACTTTTAAGTCTTTATTGAGGATTTTTTTTTCTTGTAAACAGGAGTTTTAAATTAAAATACAAGACAATACATATTTGTTTGATCTAAATTTTGAGAGAAGAGAAGCTACTTGTTTTTCTAAAACAAAATATTTATTTTGAGAAAGAGTAATGTTTAGTCAAGCTTATATATGTATAAACTCTTGAATATTAATAGACCTAGTTTTTCTATCATGAAAAAGATGCGGTGAGTTAGGGCTTCTTCTTAGAAGCAGAAACAACAAATCATTTTTTAAAGATTAAAGAACTCTCACTCAAAATCATTAATTATCATATAATTTTTTTTCATCCAACTTTTATTTTGGTTCAAATTTATACATGTCCTTTAATAATTTGTTCTTAGAAAGCACTTTAAAAAAATTGTCAAATACAATAATATTAATAAAAATACATATAAAAATATTTTGCAAAAAGCTAACAATTTCGCTCTCATAATATTTCTAATAAAATTTTGCTTCAAAGTTTTTTTAAAATAATTTAAAAAAAAAGCTCATAAAGAGTGCCCAACAGAGGCATTGAGGACGGCTTCTTGGATGTACAAAAGGAATTCAGATTTTTTATAGTTGAGTGATTAAGACTTGAATATGGTTGAATGGTCAATTATACATTGGTATTAGCAAGAATTTTGGAGAAAAAGGATATGCACCTCCATCGATTCCTTCTCTTCATTCCTAGTAATTAGTGAAACACTGTAATATCAAAATGTGGAGGCTTTTGAATCACAAGATTGCCTAATCTCTAGGTGCAATAATACAAATGTTTGAAGAGGATCCCAAGCCAAAAATTGAAAGATTAATATTAGGTTTCTATGACATCAATGCGTATATAATTGAAGCAAAAAAGCTATTGTTTCGTCTCAATCAGGATGAGCCCTTATGTATAGGTTCATTGGACCAGGGGGTTGGCATGTCTTCATCCTTTAGAATGATTACACATTTTTCTTATCACATGCGACCGTCTTTTGCCACGATTAGGAGATGAGAACCCTTTCAATTCGGCCTTTCGCTGCCAACCATTTTGGTTTCTCCAATAAGGCATCTCAAGTTTTTGTTCCATGTGGAGATATTTATCGAAAAGAGAATTCAAAAAATTAAAAAGGTGTAACAATTAAAGGATTTCTCATGAAAAGCTTGATTCTCTAAGTAAGTTAAATTTTTCATTATTTGATTGTTTTGAGAATTCTACTATTGTTTTCATTTTTTTAAATATTATTTTATAATCATACACCAAAAATTCAATCTTTTTAAAAAAATTGGAGTATTCAGACACATAATTAATGTAATTTAAATTCTCTCAATTTAGGACACTATCAAAATAGGGAAAGAAAAAAAAAAAATAGAGATGAATAAAAAGAGAAGAAACGAAATCTATATACGCTTAGCCTTGGTCTCACTTCTTTTTTCTACTATATACAATGTAGTTCTCTGAATTGAATAATCCATTATGCACTTAATGGGTTATTGAGTCAGAACCTGTTGCCTCAAATTGCTATTCTCCTTTTGGTGTGGTAGATGCTGCAAGCCCCACACAGTGTGTGGCTATGTCTCTCAGATGGAGACTTCCACTTAGTGTAGTTGGCAGGGACTCTTGGAAGGCTTTGGTGCTGAATAGGGAATAGTATCATTCTTTTCTTTTGGCCTTCTAATTTTGCCATTTTTAATCTTTTTTTCTCAGAAATTGTTATGGTGATAATAAGTTATTCTAATACTACACATACTCAAAATCTCTTTCCAATATCTACACTTACATTTGTTAATCCCACAATTTTTTAAAAATAAATTATTATGGTCATTAATATTTTAAACTTTGTTTATGCTAAATTCTTTCCTCAAACTATTTTAAAATTACACTCTCTTCCATCCATATAATACATTAATTAAGATTTCATTTCTAGAATACTCTTCAAAAGAATTAGACTCACATTATTAATGTAATATATTATTTCTTCTTATTCATTGAAGTATTTTTTTTAAATCGTTTAATTGTTTACATAATTGCTAATTTGGCTATGACAAAACTCAAGAAAACGCCAATTGAGAACAGTTCTTTTTCTCTTTGGCCGATAATTGAGAATAATTCTTGAGACAATAAAAGGACCACTACGAGTTAGCGAGTCACGACAAGGAATGGAGACATTTTTGTTATCTCACTTTTCTACCACATATCATAAAATGTTCTTACAAAAATTATTATTAAATAAATCTGAAAAGCTTGCATTTAATTTTAATTTAACGAGCTGCCAATGATATATCCAAAACAAACTTCCGTCTCATTAAAGATTTTATCATTGATTCTGTCCCAAAATTAAATTTGTATGATAGCCAAACCCGTCATTTGTATATATTACAGTGTAAAATTACCAACATAACTATTCAATATTAATATTATTCGTTAAAATTAGTTGCCTCGTTAAAGATCTTGTTATTGATTCTGTCCCAAAATTAGATTTGTATGATAGCCAAACCCGTCAGTTGTACATATTATAGCGTAAGAATACCAACACAACTATTTAATATTATTCCTTAAAAACTTACGAAGTTATGTTTGTTCTGTTGATTTGACAAATTGTTTCATTGAAAAAATTAAAATATATATATTTAAAAACTTAAACCTTATAAAATTTATAATAAAATATCTTTAAAATTATAATTACTTTCAAGAATTATAATTATTATTTAATTTTAGGAGATTTATGATTGAATTTGAAGAAAATTACTACTAAATTTAGAAAATTAATAATAATTGTGATCTTTACAAATAATTATAATTTTTAAAATCTTTTATTACAAAATTTATAAGATTTGGGTGTATAGATGTAATCTTTTCAAAAAATTATAAAATTAGTTGTCAGTCTTTCACTTTTTTGTTACCTCACCTCAACATATCTCACTATAGCGCCCGTACTAACTTGCTGAGGAAAATGCAACATATTCAAGGGGTGCGAGAGGGGATTTCGTTGTCGAAATTCTTGTTCCAACATATAACATAGAATTTTCATGAATCCTGTTATTTTATTACTTTTATGACAAATTGAAAGCAACGTAAAATTCTTACTAAATAATTAAACATGGTTAGTTTTGAGACCTTTTATTCAAAAAGTATAACAAAAAACACCCTAATCTTACATTGCCATTCTTATTTGCTTCAAATGCTGCACTTATCTTTTTATTTTTTATTTTTTTACTTGACACATCTATGCTTACTTTTTTGAAAAAAAAAATTAATTAATTGATCATACTTTTAATATGTACACTATAATTTTTCTAACCTAACCTTTATTGACCTTATAGCCCAAAGCTAGCTATCAATTCGTTAAAAAATATATTAATCTTTTACTTTTATTTATTATTCAAAATGATATTTGAGTGTTATAAATAACTGAGCCTCTTATCATAATTTTTTTTTTGAAATACATAAGGATGCCATTTATGTATAACTATGCTTTTTAAAAAGAAAATAAAATTTTTGATCAAAAAAATAAAATAAAATAAAATAAAATTTGAATGTGAACTAGTTGACCATGCCCAGAATTTGATGGTGGTATATTATAATTTCGATATACTAGCGTGATAAGATCAAAGTTAAGAACAAAGCAACAATTAGTTTTCAAATTTTGTAATCCCATAAAAAACCACAATATATAAATTGACAGGTGAGAATCACTAATAGATTACAAGAATATAACAGTTTTGTCTCACTTCTTCTCCTTTGAAAGCTTAATCTAATTTTGAGGAGAAAATGTCTAAAGAAAAAAATTACCATTCATGCCATAAAAGCTATTTTCTCCGATCTCAAATATAAATCACCAATACCTACCTCACAAATATTAAGAAAATTGGTTAAAGATAATTTAACTAATAAATTTGTATCAAAGTAAAAAATTTTTTATATTTGTCCCTAATTAAAGAGCATACCTTTATTCTTAGTAAATTGCATTAGTCTTAATAACTTTCTATTTAATTATGGGTACTTAAGGAAAAAGTCATTTAATGATCAAAACAATTTCAAGAAGTGACTTATATTTTGGACCAAAACAATTCTCCAATAAATAACTTATATTTGAGATCGAAGGGAGTATTTTAATACAAGTGACTCTCATTCCGCTGAAATCTTCATTAAATCTCACCTATATTCTATTGAGATGCAAATTAATAAAAAAAAAAAGCATTAATCTAATAAAAATTAATTTTGAACAAGAAAGAAAACGAAAGATAGCGTTTGGATTCTCTGCTTTGCAGGGTGAAGAGTAGGTTGTGCTTTGCAATAAAACGACATCATTTTTATTATAAAGCGTTGATTTTAGCCGTTCATTTGAGAGTGTCATCTAATCGTCTATTGAAGGCTCCATTGAACGCACTTTTCAAGTAAGAGAAATTAAAGAAAAATGCAGTATTTATGCATCTCTTTCTTCAACCAATTGCCTTGTTCTATTGAATGGGAAATCAAGATTTTCGATGAGGTTTTCTTTTCCATCTCCATTAACGCAGCTTTGAAGCTTCAATGTCTTCACCTTCACATTTTAAAAGAGTTTTTCAACAATATTTTCAACAACTTTGTCTCTCAAGGGTTGTTTTGTATTTTAAGAGGTGGCTTCATCATCTTCGTTCTTGTTGTAATGCAATATCAGAGCGAGCATCAGCAAGATGAAACCATAATTATACATTCAGAAACTGACTTACAAGGGCCACAAATATAATTGTCATAGCTGCTCCTGTACTTAACTCTTAATCTAGCGAACTCAAGCTCTGCAAACACGTAAACTAATAGAAACAACTTTACAACCAAAGGAAACTCAATCAATTCATTTATGTGGAAATCGGTTAGTGAAACCCCAATTACCCAAAAATTTGAACAATAATCAAAATGAAAGATGGGTGAGATCTGCGATGGATATTTTAGAAGCAAAACAAAACTTTAAATGATACGTTGAGGTAGTTGAGGGTTGAGAAACCTAAAGATCACTAAGATAGCTGAGAGTTGAGATCGTTGTGAGTTGAGAACAGAGAACACTACATTGAGATGGCTGAGACTTGAGATCTCTGAGATGGTTAGAAGAAGGTGATTAAAGCTGCAATTATGTCAAAACGGGCAAATGAAATTAAGTCGTTGCTCATTTGATTGAACGGACAGAAGCATGACAGCAAAATCTCGCCCAACTTCATGTTGCCACGCTCTCGGCTAGTGGATAGAAGCAATTCGTATGAGCAGAGTGATGCGTTGAGGGAGGGGGCGGCAATGGACGACTACGATTGCATCAAAAAGGATGGAGGAGATTTGTTTACCCAAACGATATTGTTTTATTGTAAAGCACTCTCTACTCCTCACCTTGCAAAGTAGAGAATCTGAACCCGAAAGATTATATGACCATTAAAAAAAAAAAGAATTTTGACTTTAATTATTTGTTCTTTAAAAAAGTAGGCCTGATTTGGCATAATTTACGTTAAGTCTGACAAATGCCTCGCTTGACGCAGATTGTGTTGAGTCCCCAAAAACAAGAGATACAGAAACAACATCTGGAACAAATAAAAATGATGGCAAAAGAATAGAAGTTTTATTAAAATCTGTTTTATTATGTTTTTGTTTTATTATTTTTAAAATAGATATTTTTTAAAATAAATTTTAAAAATTAAAAAATTAAAAAATTCTTTAGAATTATTAATATAAAAAATAACTATTTTTTTTATAAAGATTACAAAACATTTTAAATATGTTTTGATTTTTTTATTTTTGAGAACAAAATTTATTTTTTTTATTTTACAAAACATTTCATTAAAAAAACATTATTAAATAATTTTTTTATTTTTAAAAATAAAAAAATTATTCTAAAAACAATTTAGGGCTTTATTTTTTTTTTCTTTTTTCATTTGCTATTTGTGGATCACAAAGAAATTTTGACGACGGGGAGGTTAAGCTCTTTTGTTTGTTAAATTATTATTATTTTTGTAATGATGAGAATGTGTTCGGCCTAACTTGTATGTTGCATGAGATTAATAGCATGTTTGGTTCAGCTTTTTTTTTTCACCCAAACCATGGTTTTGGCCAAAAGCTATAACTTGTTACTTTGGCCAAAACTATAGTTTGGGTGAAAAAAAAGCTGAACCAAACACACTATAGGTTTGCTTTAAGACAAGTTTTAAAATTTATCTTTTATATTGACTTAATACATTTTAAAAAATAACCATTTCATGACTGCCACCAATTGAATTGGATTGGATTGATTCTTTTGCATCGTAATAAAACAAAAATTGCCTACAAAACTATCATGAATTTTTAAATTATTAATTAATTAATTAAGATCTGTTTTTCATTCTAGAAAATTCAGCTTTCATGTTTTTTCTGCAAAAGATAGAAATGTAGGTAAAATCAGTCCAGAGGGTTACAAAATTATGAGGCATCTTTCGAGTTTGGATTTTCTCCCATGGTAACGTTAACGTAAAAGTTATTTCTCTTAAAAAAATATATAAAACCAAACATTAAAAAAGAACAAAATCCAAAACAAAACAAAAAAATTTGTGAGTGACTGGACGCCGCTGTCCAAACAGCATCTATTCCCGTTGCAAAACTATGCTGTCTTGCGCTTCGCAAAAACCCTAAACATTTTCGCCCACTCTGCTCTGCTAGAAAGCTATTACCTTGTCTTTCCCTCTTCACCTTCACTCTCTTTGAAGACAAGAGTGATACAGAGAGTCTCTTACACTACCAAGAATCAGATTGACTGAGAATGGGTTTTGGTTACTGCATCAGCCATTGTGAAAAACTTCCATTACCTGCTTGTTCGCATTCATCTTTAATTATCTATTCGTCTAACCGCGGTCTGTCAAAACCCAACGCCTTAAACCCTACCAAGTTGGGAGCGACAAAGAATTTATCTTCCATTTGCTTTCGGCCATGGCTGTCTCCGTTCGCAGGGTTTCGATGTTCTCGAAAGCAGGGGGCCGTATCTGCTAGTGCCATTGCCAGCCCCACTGTTGAAGATGTGAGTATAACATCTTCGAAGGCAGGGAAGAGAACGGATTTGAAGAAGATTTTGATACTTGGTGCTGGACCTATTGTGATTGGCCAAGCGTGCGAGTTCGATTACTCTGGGACTCAAGCTTGTAAAGCGCTCAGAGAAGAAGGTTATGAAGTGATACTGATAAATTCGAATCCGGCAACGATAATGACTGATCCTGACATGGCTGATAGGACGTACATTACACCGATGACGCCTGAATTGGTTGAGCAGGTTCTTGAAAAGGAGCGTCCGGATGCTCTATTGCCAACCATGGGTGGGCAGACTGCGCTTAATCTCGCGGTGGCTCTGGCTGAGAGTGGTGCTTTAGACAAGTATGGAGTTGAGTTGATCGGAGCGAAGCTTGAGGCAATTAAGAAGGCGGAAGATAGAGATTTGTTTAAACAGGCGATGAAGAACATTGGGATTGAGACGCCCCCTTCTGGCACTGGTACGACACTTAAGGAGTGTATCGAAATCGCTAATGAGATCGGCGAATTCCCCTTAATTATAAGGCCAGCCTTCACTTTGGGTGGAACAGGAGGAGGGATTGCATATAATAGGGAAGAATTTGACGAAATTTGTAACGCCGGGCTTGCAGCTAGCATAACCAGTCAAGTTTTAATTGAGAAGTCTTTGTTAGGCTGGAAAGAGTATGAACTTGAGGTTATGAGAGATTTGGCGGACAATGTGGTTATTATATGTTCTATTGAGAATATTGATCCAATGGGAGTTCATACTGGAGATTCTATCACTGTTGCACCTGCACAAACTTTGACTGACAAGGAGTATCAGCGACTTCGGGATTACTCAATAGCTATAATAAGAGAAATAGGGGTGGAATGTGGGGGTTCAAACGTGCAATTTGCTGTCAATCCGGAAAATGGTGAGGTGATGGTAATTGAGATGAACCCTAGAGTTTCTAGGTCATCAGCTCTGGCATCAAAGGCAACTGGGTTTCCGATAGCAAAAATGGCTGCAAAGTTATCTGTAGGTTATTCATTGGATCAAATCCCAAATGATATCACAAAAAAGACACCAGCTAGTTTTGAGCCCTCTATAGATTATGTGGTTACAAAGGTGAGTAACTCATTTTAATGCTATCAGTGAGCCCTCTGTGGAGCAAGACATACCTGCTTTTTACTTTATATTTACTTTTTACCTGGCTATTCATGTTGCAGATTCCTCGGTTTGCTTTTGAAAAATTCCCTGGTTCTCAGCCAATATTGACAACACAGATGAAATCAGTTGGAGAGGCAATGGCAGTGGGGCGAACGTTCCAAGAGTCTTTTCAAAAAGCGGTACGCTCTCTAGAGTTTGGCTTCTCTGGGTGGGGATGTGGACAAGTGAAGGAGTTGGACTATGATTGGGACCAATTGAAGTATAGCCTTCGAGTTCCTAACCCGGATCGCATCCATGCCGTATATGCTGCAATGAAGAAAGGGATGAAAATTGATGATATTCATGAACTGAGTTACATTGACAAATGGTTTCTTACACAGCTTAAGGAGCTACTTGACGTGGAAAATTTCTTGTTGTCTCATAATTTGATGGATTTGACAAAGGATGACTTATACGAGGTGAAGAGGAGAGGGTTTAGTGATAAACAAATAGCATTTGCGACTAAATCCACAGAGAAGGAAGTCCGTTTTAGGCGATTGTCAATGGGTGTTACTCCAGCATATAAGCGAGTAGATACTTGTGCTGCTGAGTTTGAAGCTAATACTCCTTATATGTACTCTTCTTATGATTTTGAGTGCGAATCAGCTCCTACTCAAAGAAAGAAGGTTTTAATTTTGGGTGGAGGACCAAATCGAATTGGTCAAGGGATTGAGTTTGACTACTGTTGTTGTCATGCATCCTTTGCTCTTCAGGTTTGTTTTCTTCTCATTATGTGATGTTCAAGTATTCATGCTCCACCATCTGTGGATTTGTTTGTGTATAACCAATTAAGAAAAGGGGAAACATAAAATTTTTAGTACCTCTCTTTCCTTTGTGCTTCCTATATTTATGAGAAGTTGTAACTTAGGGGTAGACATGGTAGTAACTTTGCTGCATGATACCATCGCTTCTCTGAAAATAAGCCTTGATGATGAAATTTTATATTATATATGCTGTTATTTTACTTGATTTAACATGATTAATTTGGCTATGTTCTACTCTGCACTTCTCCAAGAAAGGAACGTTGTTTCTTGATTATATAAAATCTGGTTATACTTTTACAACTTATTGACTTGTCTACTGTTTTTTGCAGGAGGCAGGGTATGAGACAATCATGGTGAATTCAAATCCTGAGACAGTCTCCACTGATTATGACACTAGTGACCGACTATACTTTGAACCGTTGACTGTTGAAGATGTCTTGAACATTATTGATTTGGAAAAGCCCGATGGTATCATTGTACAATTTGGTGGTCAAACACCCTTGAAGTTGGCTCTCCCTGTACAGCAATACCTGGACGAACACAAGCCAGTGTCTGCCAGTGGGAATCTTCATGTGAGCATTTGGGGAACATCTCCTGATTCCATAGATGCTGCTGAGGACAGAGAGAGGTTCAATGTGATGCTTAGGGAATTAAAAATTGAACAGCCAAAAGGAGGAATTGCAAGGAGCGAAGCAGATGCAGTTGCCATTGCATCAGATATTGGATATCCTGTTGTTGTTCGTCCCTCCTATGTATTGGGTGGTCGGGCAATGGAAATTGTTTATAGTGATGATAAACTTGTAACTTATCTTGAAAATGCTGTTGAGGTGGATCCAGAACGTCCTGTATTAATTGACAAATATTTATCTGATGCTATAGAGATTGATGTTGATGCTCTTGCTGACTCACATGGCAATGTGGTCATTGGTGGGATAATGGAGCACATTGAACAGGCTGGGGTCCATTCTGGTGACTCTGCTTGCTCAATTCCCACGAGAACTGTTCCATCTTCTTGCTTGGAGACAATTAGGTCATGGACTGAAAAATTGGCCAAAAAACTGAATGTCTGCGGGCTCATGAATTGTCAGTATGCAATTACTGCATCAGGGGGGGTGTTTTTGCTCGAGGCCAACCCTCGAGCTTCTCGTACAGTCCCATTTGTTTCGAAAGCAATTGGGCACCCATTGGCTAAGTATGCTTCCCTTGTCATGTCTGGAAGGTCTCTTTATGATATAAAGTTTACAAAAGAGGTCATTCCTAAATATGTGTCAGTCAAGGAAGCTGTTCTTCCTTTTGCAAAATTCCCAGGCTGTGATGTTCTTCTGAGCCCTGAGATGCGGAGCACAGGTGAGGTAATGGGTATTGATCCTATGTATAATACTGCATTTGCGAAGGCTCAAATTGCTGCTGGCCAGAAGTTACCGTTTTCTGGTACTGTGTTCCTCAGCTTGAATGACTTAACAAAACCTCACCTTGAGAAGATTGCCAAAGCTTTTGTTGAGGTTGGATTTCAGATTGTTGCGACTTCTGGAACAGCTCGTGTTCTTAAATTAGCAAAAATCCCAGCTGAACCAGTGCTGAAAATGCATGAAGGGAGGCCACATGCTGGTGACATGATTGCCAATGGAGACATTCAGTTGATGGTGATAACCAGTTCAGGTGATGCACTTGATCAGATAGATGGTCGGGCTCTGAGAAGGATGGCATTGGATTACAAGGTTCCTATTGTAACAACAGTTAATGGAGCTCTGGCAACTGCTGAAGCAATAAAGAGCTTGAAGTCGAATTCTATTAAAATGATTGCTCTTCAGGACTTCATTGAAGATGAGTCTAAAGAGTGAGAAAATACTTGCAGATAGCCTCTTCTCTCTCAATTGGCGAGGTTATAGTAGTAACTAGTGAGCATCTCTACTTCATCTCTATATTTGGCACTCTTTATTTTACTGTTTTTTCACTGCCAAAACTTATCTGTTTTTGTTTCTTTTCAGATAAATTGAATTATGAAATACTATTGCTAGGGGTGCCTGTAGAATATTTTGACCTTAACGCCCATAATATTGTAATTTTGGCTGTATTTACTATACTGTCATATGTACTCTTGATAAGACATTTCCAGTACATATTGCCATCAAGCAGCTGTATTTATGAAATAAGAAAAATAAGTTTTACATGTTTATGAGAGTGATTTATCTCGGGTTAATAATGGCTATCTCCCTGCTTGTTTTTCTTCAGATAGAAAACTACATACACTGTCGAACAATCTTCAATCAAGTATAGTCATTTTGGATTGCTGTGCTTTATTTAGCATGTACCCATTTCTTAAACATCTTTGTTTTGTGTATTGAGTATTGACTGTGCTTAAACATGGCCTGTTGCAGATTACTATGAGCTTATACCACTTGCTAGATTTGGTAGAGTAGCAGATGAGTTTGAATGGAATGCTTTCATTTGTTGAGTAACTGTGAACAAACTAATATGAAAGGTCATGTAGTCTGTGTCCTCACTCCTAAGAAAGCACTTATTCTTTTGACCAAAAATTTTTTAGTCAGTTGGATTTCTACCACTCATATTTTTTATTTTTTTAAAATGTTGTGACTCAAATTGGATGATACTTGTTAGCTCCGAAGTATTTATAGGTCCCTGGTGAGGCCATTTCAGTGTCCAACACTTACTCCCGAACAAGACTTCATGCAGCACACGTACATACTGAGCTAATAGTATATTTCTGTCGACTATCCGCTTGTTTCTAAAAATATTGAATGTTTGAAGGTAGTATATAACTCTGATGCTTATGAATTTTTAGAATTCAACCTTGTAAAAGAAATAATTGCTGATGCAGTGGAGAGTTGACATTCCTGAGCCTATTTGTATTTATAAAATTTAGTATTTGCGTCTCGTATGAATCCAATTGTTTCGTTGAGTTAGGTGTAGTTTAGCTCTTGGAAACCAGTAAGAATGCTATAATACACTCCAACGTCAGTTTTCTAAATTACTTTTGATTGCCAAGCTGAACTGACTTTGCAGAAGGAAAGCAGGCTGATAAACGGTTCAATAATGTTTAAGCTTCCATTGAACCAAAACCAAAAAGAACAGATCCCTCTTAATATTGGCCACAGGATTCCTCTCAGATTAATGAGACTGAAAATTCTGCATTTTTATTGGAGAAATGTGGTTAGAGGATTTTATTCACAATAAATTTTATAAACATCCGAAGCAGTTTTGCACAAATAGGACGATTGTTAAGTTACAACTTTCATCGTCACTTGTTTGTCCTTTCAACGGTTTGATTGTGCAATTATATATCACCTACAGAAACACAATGGAAAAACGAAACGCTTTCCGTATAATCTCCATTAGGTTAGATATATATAGTTTTTGTCTTTAAGATGCATTGACGCTTGATGTTCCTGCAGTATCTTCAACTGAAAGGCTGCTTTCTTTCGCCATTTGATTTAGATGCCTGAAAATTTCTGAGAACAAATTCTGAAGAATCGTTAATTGTATAAAGAAGCAGGGTGCCCTAAATTATCACAAATAATATAAAATGGCACAAAGCAGAGTGTCTACATTTGTAACAATATTATATTTTTCCTTAGGTCTCTGAACTAACTTTTAGCGGTCTAAGTGCGGAACTGACTCGAAGGTCATTTCCTTCTACCCTTAACCGCGTGGACTTAATCTAAAACTTCTAGAGCATTAAGAATTCGGGAGCACCAGTTTAAATCTTTCTAAGTGACAACTAAAAGCCATTATTAGATTGTACATTTTAATTACCTTTTATTTCTTTGACAGCTTTTTACTTGTCTTCCTTTCCTATGTGGGTCATGACTCATGATCCTGGCATGTCTATGTGGTGCACAACTCATTTATGAACCATGGCTCTGAAGTCTTTGGTCAAGCATATAAAATGTCTTTAAATTTGGATCATGGTCTTCGTTCATCATCCTCCAGCTAGCAAAGTGCCCTGTGGATTACGGTTTAGCGTGTGAAATTTGAACCATATTTCAATATTTGATCAAAGGCCAATCTAAATGACTCGTGGAACCTGCATTTATTGAGTGTGCAAAGTGCAAAGCAACCTTCCATTGTTGAATTTGCTAAAGTGCAACTAAAGGATTGGGATGACCCAGAAGGTACTGATACCGTAGAACATTAATAAATGCACTTGTACACTTATAATAATGTAGCAGTATGACCATTCAACATTATTGATTTCTACATTCCTTGCATGGCAGGACAAGTTATGATTCATGATAAGTAGGGGCCCATCAACTAATAATTTTTCACTGGTTTCAGATGCAACATTCATTTATAGCACTTGTGAATTTATTTAGAATATTTCGCTTTAATTGGTTGTGTAATGATCATATGTGAGCATACTGGAACACCATAGGAAGTCATGTTAGGAGAGTGATGTATTTCACTGCTTGGTGCTCGAAAAATGTCATAACTAGCATGGTCATATTTGCAAGTAAAGCCTATCCCCTTAGGATCAGTGAACATGATGCCATAAAGAATGCATAGTGGAGCAGGACAGAGCAGGAATTGGGCTGTTAAAGTTGCTTAGTTTCTACACTTTCCACTGCCTCACCATTAAACGAAGATACTTTTGAGTGGGAAGGAAAAAAGAAAGGACTTCGTTATGGTGGGAGTAAGCCGTAAAGTGGAGTTGGCTATTGTCCTCCTTTTGATAATAAAAAGGTCCACGCGCTAAAGACTCTTTGAGAAGGCTAGAAAGCAAGTGGAATGGAACCCCATAATTAAGAAATATTATTACAAATTACAAAGGTCCAACTACTTCCACCGCAAAGTTGAAAGCTCAATTTTTTTGGTGGAAAACTTGATCAAAAGATAAGCTAGCCTAGAACCCAAAGCTAAAATAATAATTTTAAAACCGTAATATGTAGTATGGATCGTAGAATAGAATATTGGAGCTACATAAGATAGTTAGTTTTTTCAAGATTGGAAAGGTCGCAATCGTTTATGGCAGCTTAAGACTTCTGATCACAGAGTTCCCTTTTCTTACTGGGTGTGTCCAACGAGCTGACCAGCTCTCCACCAACCTTGCCCCCACTTCGTGGCCTATTAGTCCTCTCGCACACGGATAAACATGTAGTAGAATTATTTATATATATATATATATATATATATATATGATCATTAGGTGACCGTAAAATATATTTTAGAAAAACACCTATTACAGTGGGTATTGTAAGCGATGGAATTACTAACACCCTCATTTTGAAAATTTCTTATTAATTTATTTATTGCCCAACGATGTGATACATTATATCTTTCTACATGGAGACACTCAGGGTCTTTGTGAATAAATATGGAAGAGTCAATAGGTGGTGGTTAAAGGGTAGAAACATGGCATTGTCTTGTCTCAGTGGTGGCAGCAACAGCAACCCCAATAACTCTCACTCTAAAACGAACCGTTTTCCCAACTGATCTGAGCCACTTGGCCCAACGAAAAACGCTCAGACAATAAGTAGTTTAGTGTGGACCATTTCCATAGATTGATGTTATCCTTGCTAGATTTAACCAGAACTAGAATGAATAACTCAAGGCAGTAAAAGTGGATAATGGATATGCTTTATGGGATAGCACCTCAGTTTCATGGAAGTTGTCAATCGGAGTAATTAGGTACGATGTTTTGTCTATTGATCATATCGGTTAAGCAATTAGATTTTTCCGAGGAGGAGAATATGTTTATTTTTGCTTTGTCCTCTGAGGCTGCTATAACTTGTGTTGTCTATTATGATATGGTTTAACCAGGCTGGAGGAAAATAAGCAAAAACAAACAAAAGGGGATTGTTAATTCTAACCACATAACGTCTAATCTATATCACCCTTATTCAGCACGTAAATTAGTTTCAGGAGGATCTTTATTAGAGTGACGAATTAGCAGTTGCTGCATCTCTAAGCTAGCTAATTTAATCAGAGATTCTGACTTTTCGGGATGACTTGGGTCCAAGAAAGCTGGAGTCTGAGAAGGACATGTTGCTGTCATACCTTAATTTCTTTATTTCCCACTTCTCATTTGGGAAAGATTTGAAATTTTAGCAAACCACAAGGATTTCTATGGAAAATATAAAATTTCTTCCGTTGGTAAGAAACTAATGGCACTGACAATCATTCTTCAAAGCAAATTAAATAAAAAGGAGAAAACAAATAGAATAAAGTAACGTTTGGTATTTAAATTTTTATTTCACCATAAAAATTTAATTATTCCTGTAATATTTGTCCAAATGTGTCTAGTATATCTAAAAAATATAATTACCTTTCAATAATAAAAGAGTCAAAGACGGAATCTATATATATAAAGTTTAGATGAAAATTCCAGTGTAGTTACACTGTTATTATACTCTCGAACTATATATCATGTCCTTTTTTTTTTCTCGTCTTTCTTTTTTATTAGATTCCGTGTAGAACATAAGACTCCACCTAATAAGAGCATAAAACTAAATAATTTGCTAAGATTTCATTGATAATTAAATCTCGAGAAAAATTTAAAATTTCAGAGAATTTTGGTTTTGGAAAAAAAAAAAGAAAAGAAAGAAAGAAACTTGTACCATACAGGGCAAATTTAACTTCCTAACTTGTTGCAAACAGTCCTGAGTGTGTAGAGACAAGGGTTAGTAGTCAAAGTGGAAGAGTTTTCATACAAGGAGCCAAAAGGCATCACGATCCCCAACACCTAACGGAGGAGAAGTGGGAAAACAGAGAGCACGCAGCCAACGAATTTCAAAAGTGACATCATTTTTCTAAGTGATGGTGCTCTTGTTTGCCTTCTCCTTTCCTATAAATAACTCCTATCCCTACGCTTTCTCTGTCTCTCAAACACAACAGCCAAATAGAACACAACAATTTTAAGCAGAGAAACATGATGGAGTGCAGTGACGCAAACACTCCTCTTTCTCAATCTCCTACTAATTCCTCGTCTTCCGCACCACAAGTTATTGCAAGCCCTTGTGCTGCTTGCAAGATTTTGAGGCGTAGATGTGCTGAGAAATGTGTTTTGGCTCCCTATTTCCCTCCCACTGAGCCTGCCAAGTTTACCATCGCTCACCGAGTATTCGGGGCCAGCAACATCATCAAATTCTTGCAGGTTCCTACTTCCACTAATGAAATCTTGATTCACTTTCATATTTTCTTGTCTCAATTTTAGCTTCACGTACCAGATCGGGGTTTTGAAAAATAAGACACAAACCAAATTCCTTTGAGACTTTATTTCCCTTCTTTTTCATTTGGTCAGTGAGGGCCCTCTTCCCTGATTGGATTAAATGGATCGCACGCCGTGAAAATTTGTAGGTCCACTGCATATTACTGAACCAATAAGAGTTTACTAAAATAAGTTTTATAAGTGTTAGATCTACAATCACACCTATCAATCTTACGTTTATTTCGATAAATTTTTATGAGATATGCTAGGAAAAGTTCGAGCGCTCGATTTTAGTATAATTCTAATATGATATTTATGCTATCCCTTAAAAAATCTATATTAGTCATTTAATAGCTGAAAATTCAAACGCTCAAACTTCTTAAAGTACCATTCAAATTTCATAAGGAGTGCTGTGCGCTATAATACCTCAAATAAATGCATTTTCAACCACCGAATTCTGATGAGTCAGTGGTGGGCCTCCTAATAGCCACTCAGATTATTAGCCGTAATATAAAGTATAGCTTATAGAGTCCCAATTATATTCACCTTAAAAAATTGAATGAATAGTGATAGCTAATAATTGGGTGATTTCTATTACTGAAACTTAGATTTGGGTGGTTGATTTTCAGGAACTTCCAGAGAGTCAAAGAGCTGACGCAGTGAGCAGTATGGTATACGAGGCAAGTGCAAGAATAAGAGACCCAATATATGGGTGTGCTGGAGCAATATGCCAACTTCAAAAGCAAGTGAACGAGCTTCAAGCACAACTAGCCAAGGCTCAAGCAGAGCTTGTGAACATGCAATTCCAGCAAGCCAATCTGGTGGCTCTGATTTGCATGGAAATGTCTCAAACTTGTACTCCTCAGCAATCTGAATCCCCACAGCACTCAGTGGACGATTTCATTTCAACTCCTCCCCACACCAACGCCTATCAGAGCAATCTCAACTTCTTCGAGGACAACACTAGCCCTAACTCACTGTGGGAGCCTCTTTGGACATGAATATAACTATTTATTAATTACTTATACTATATATATTACATTATAAAGCCATTTGATAAGTGTTCCCATGACATTCTCCTAAGGAGAAGTTGAAGGAATCAATTACAAGGTAGCAGCTAGCTAGGATCTATAAGCAGTTAGGTTAATTTCCCCCTTTAAGAGGCAAAATTTGGAGGAAAGAGTCAAGACTGTAATATGGGATTCAATCTTGTAGTGAAAAGCAACGAATGGGTTTTTTCCTCCATGTAATCTCTGCAATATTGGAGAAAAGAGAAAAGGCCTATCATGTTTCGGAGTCTGTTTCGTGCGCTGATTTTTTGAATCTTAAATCTCTTTTTGGTCTCCTACTATAATCATTTTAAAAGATTGATGTTTCATAAATGTTAATTGCTTGTCAAACTAACTTTTGACCATCTCTTGGCTTTGTATTCGTTCTAGGTCTGTCATAATCCAGTTCTTCATTTCTGGATTTTGTCAATTAACGGGGCAATACTTGACAATTTAGGACTCAGCAAACACTAAGTAAACTTCAAATACGACTCTCTCTTCTATTTTTTTAATTATTTTTTATAACATTGAAAGATACAAAATGGGCAACTAATTTTCTCTTTCATTCCACCTAGTTTTAATGAGATTCAAATATGAAAACGTTTGAGACAAAACCAATGAAACATTCCCATTGGAAGAGAAAAAAAGATCGCAGTTAATGATCAACAAAAACGAAAAAGAAGCCTCCTTAATTGAATAAACTACAGTGACAAAGAATCTTCCGTTTGATTTTGTTCCCCCTCCCCTGTTTCTCTTTTCGGTGAATGTATAATTAATTGTAGTAGTCTAACAGAAAAATTAATTATTAAGTTGATTTGAAAATAACTTAGATAGAGAATTACGTTATATTAAAATTGTCAATATCATTGTCAAGGCGTTAACCAACCCTTACAATTCTCTGCGCTCATTTTCCACACAGGATTGAGAATAGTAAACGTCATATGTAAAAAATTATTAAAAAAAAAAGGGATTGACCAATCATATTAATTTCGTGGCATATACTCCTTGGTTCCCAAAAAATACGTGATATGATATATCTCAAGCGTATGTTTAGAGATTTTGACTTATTAATCTTTAGAGTGCGTAAATATATTTCGCTTGTACTTTAATTTTTGTTGATCGAGGAGCAAATGATATGGAGCATCTAACAAAATAGTTTATAGGGCTGATTCATTATCATAAGCCCAAATAGATATGTTAACTTCAAATGAGCACAATTTTTAAATTTTGAAAGAATTTTGGATTTTATTATATATTTATGGAAACCTCTTTCAAAACCCGTAACCATCCAAACTTGAGTTTACTTCAATTGCCAATCCAAATTTCTTCATTTTTTGTCATCTCAAAATTGTTTTAGTATTTTTTTTGTTTTGTATTTTCATATTTTATTGATTTCTTTAAAAACTAATTAAGGCGACATATAAATATTTCTTTATTCAATTTTGGCAAACATTTTTTATGAATAAAAATTGTGAATTTTAATCTCTCAAAATTTTTACTAATTTTTTTAATTTTCCACATGTTTTTGTGGTACCACTCATGAGTAACAAGTAAAAAAAAATTCAAAAACTAAATTATGTATTTTTAAAATTAAAAAAAACTAAAATATATAGGCTTGTTTGATCCTATTTTTATTTTATTCTTTTTAAAATAAATATTTTTTAGAATAAATTTTGAGAATCAAAAAATTAAAAAATTCATTTGAGTTATTATTCTAAAAAGTTGTTGTTTTTTTTAATTTTACAGAATAAAAGTTACAAAACATTTAAAAAATATTTTAATTTTTTAATTTTTTTTATTTTACAAAATACTTTATTAAAAACATATTATTAAATAAATTTTTTTATTTTAGTATTTTTAAAGATAAAAAATTATTCTTAAAATAAGAAATTAGACTCTATATCTCTCACATTAAAAAAAAAAAAATCTTCATATTCAATGGGTATGAGGAGTTAAAGAGACTCTAGAAACCTCAAGGTTTGGACCAAGAGAGATCGGAGCTGAGTCTTGAGGAATTGGTAAGTGTCTGGTGACCCCGAGATCAACGATGCACGTGGCTGTGTTCGCAGAACTGTAAATCCGCAATCATGCCGTTTGTGTCCCTTGGACGCGTCTTTTGGACTATAGTTCGAATCATGTGCTACACACGTGAGTTGATCTCAAGCTTCCCAACCACACAGTCTCCCTTGTCGGCAACTCTTTGTTCTCCTTCTCCGCGACAATTCCTCCCTTCTCTCACCCAACATTTCCATGCATGAAAATCCAACCCAACCATATTTTCTTCCTATTGACTGAAAATGTGTAGCTATAATATTAATAATCTCTTTATTAGTCTATCTTAGATCTCACATATATGTATATATTACCCTTTTTTTGTAAGTAGAAGGACGAAAGTTTCTTTTGGACGTCATTTCAAGATGAACTGTAAAATAGACAATACCAAATCAAGGAGAGTAGGAATTTCTTGAAGCAAAGTATTCAACTTTATGGAAAGCATGGGATGCTTGAGTTTGAAGATGAAGAATAATTACAAGTGAAGATATGGCTTTTGGTTGGATGATATGCAATTTTTTGAATATTTCATATAGATTTTTTTTCTTTTTTCCTTTTATATATAGATCCGTCCTATTTTCCCCTAACGTCTCTCCTTGGATTTTTATCATTCTAAGTCCAACTTAATTAATTACCTTCCTCTCTTTGATGGGATAAACCTATAAAAGTCAAGATATATATTCAATATAAACGACTGGTTCGTTCCCATTTATATAAAATATATAGGTCATGAAATAGTTAATAATCATTTTTTGCCTTTTAAATAACTTGCGCACTTTTTCTACATTTTCGTTTTTCTTATGCTTGAACTCAGAGTCTTCACTCACAAACTTTCGTTTATTCAAATGTCATGTCAAATCTATCCAAAGGTTCATCAATTTTAATTAAATTTAGAATTTGTATGAAATTAATATATATATATAGCTAGTACTCTCCCTCGGAATCTTTTCACATGTAGAGTATATTCAAACAATTTTGCCGTCCAATATGCTTCTCATGCTTGAATTAGAACTTGGAAGACCGTACCACAATTTGATCACACTGAATACAAGAGAATGGTTGTCTTTTCCTGGTCTGTTACCGACATGAAATTGGTTACATCGTGATGTACATAGTGGATATACACACACACACATATTACAGAAACATGGTAAGAAAATCAACCAAACAAAATAGCGTTCAGGACCCCAGAACCATGGAGAATTGGTGAAAGTCAGATCCATGCATGGCATGCGCTTAACTAGTTGGCATGGATAACCTGGGAGTCAAGGATCCAACTAAACGAACATTACCTTTGAAGACAGTTCAAGTTTAAAAGAAAAACTTATTGTTGATAAATAACTATCCTAACTTCTTGGAAGTTTCAAACCCCATAGAGTTTTGGGCTTTTATTATATGTTCATTGAAAGTTCTTTTAAATTCCATCATTGTCCCATCTGTTATACCAGTTAAGATTTTTTAGGCAAAATCTTTCGTTTCAAAATGTTTTGGAGCTGATATACTATTTTCTCTATTTTTTAATTCTGTTATTTATTTATTGTTCAAAAATCTTTATATATATAAAATTTGAAGAGAGTCGTATTATTTTGAAGTAATGAACGGGATAGTTTATCTCGTGTTATGTGCATTCTTTGATTTTTTTTCTTTCCTAATATTGCACAATTTTTTATGCAATGGGTCTTACTTAATTAATTAGAATGAATATATACATTCCTGTTTATTTAGTTTTGTAGCACCTTTCATAAATAAAAAAATGTTTCGAATTTTAATCTCTTAAATTTTTTCTTCAATTTTTTTTTTTTTAATTTTCATATGTTTTCACTGTGTCTGGTTATTTATATATAAACAAAATATGAGCTTACATTACTCCAAACTCAACCTACTTATAAAAAAAAAATTAAATCCCAAAAAGCTCCCTAAATTTTCAAAATGAATCTTAATTCCAGATCAACAACTTTAATTAGGAATATGAAATTAAAAATATTTATTAAAAAGGGGCATCTGCATCATATCAGTGCTCTAACTCCCTTTTGTCTTTGAGAATTGAGATTGATATTTGATACATATATTTTTGCCGCTTCTTCAACTACTCCCGCAGGAACGTGATTCTTATCTTTAAATTCCAAAATTGGGGGCTACCGTTGTACCAAAAAATAGTGAAAGCTCCTTTGGCAGGTCACTGCACTCGATAATTAACTAATTAATTACCCAACAGCAAATATTCCCTCCATCGTACGAGTAAATGGCCCATCAAGTGGTAGGTCAAATAGTTGCTTTGCTATTATAGATTAAGTAAGCTCGTATGTCGTGTTATTACATGAGATATTTAGAATATTAATTATTTTATTTTTTTCTATAATATATAAATTCCATTATAATATTACAAGTACAAATCTTCTACATTTAACTTCAATTTACGAAAAAAAAATAGAAAGAATAAAAAAGATACAGAAAAAACTATGCTCTCTCTCTCTCTCTCTTACTAGATCCCTTGCACTATTGCAGGAATCCAGCTGCATCATTGATGAGTCGGAAGATCAGAAGTTTAATTAGAAGCACATTAGATATTGAAGACGCCTAGTCACACAACAGTAACAGAGTCATAAAATGTCACATACAGGCCATTATATATTTCTTTTGACACGAAGTTATTCTGACGTTTTATAACAATTGTGATATGTTTTGGCTTTCCCTTAATATAATTTCATAGACTCACAGTTGGCATATAAAGAAATGCTCAAACTCTGAATAAATATATTAATAGCCAATCAAACTAATAAACTAGAATAGTGCGTTAGTTTTGTCTGAGTCAAAAGGGAAGAGTATCTGTATCTCTAAATCTTTAATTTCTTATACTGAGGCATATATAATTAATGTAAAAAGAGAATATTAAGAGCAAGTAGCTAGTACAGTGGTCCGCAAATATAGATGACTTCAAAGTAATGAGAGGTGGTAGGTTAAGGTTTGTTTGAAAGGTCATTCACCTTTAAAAGAAAAGCCATGTTTGAAATCAGCTGCAAGACATCAAAATATCAATATATACCACATTAAAATGCGATCATATATAAAAGCGTCGGTGGCGGGAACTAGGAACTAGTTAAGACGGTGTTTTTGAAATTATGCAATCAGATAATGCCATTTATATAACATCTACAGAAGAAAAAAGTTACTGAAGTTTAAGTTCAAATTAAAAAAAATGAAAAAATATTAAACGTGAAGCACGATGATCCATGATCACATCTAATCACAATAGATGCAATTAATTTTTTGGTTCTCCTTTTGTGGGTTAAGGACTTTGTGTTACGTAAGCACTGTGTTCATTTTACTGGGGGAAAAAGTCTAGAGTGATTGATACATTGTAGCTTGCTGGGAGGATAACTTTTCAGTGTTCGATCTTGACATGTCAATTTGAATGCTTTCCATTTTCACGAGGACGTTTTTATTTGACTTGCATCGCAATAAACCATATAAATTTGTCTTTAATTATGGGATGTCAATCTTGGGAATTTTTTAATCAGGATTAATGTTGACGCTAAATAGCACATGGCTTTCGTCTGGTTTGAAATTTGAAGTAGTTGTGCGTGCAGCTTAATTCATGTTAATTAAATGTGGCAAATAAATGAGCGCAATGTAAAGTGGTTTAAACAGCCCACTTTGTTAAATATAGACTAAAATTTTATTTTGATTGTTTATAAATAAGATGTTTTTTAATTTAGTCTACTATAAAATGATCTTCTGAACATAGTTCTTTACAAATAGAAAATTTATTTTTTAAATTGGCCCCTCATAAAATAATCTTTTCAATTTAATCCCTTATAGATAAGTATTTTATAATTTAATTCTTTACAAATAAAACAATTATCAATAATATTATTTTATAAATTTACCGTAAATAAAATTAATAATAAATTGATAGAAAGGCATTATTTATAACCTATCCAAAATATATTTCATGCCATCATATCTATTAATGTCAATTACAATAGTTGATAAAAAGATATTATTGATAATATTTTTATTTATAAATGACCAAATTGAGAAATAATCACTTATAAGAGATCAAATTGATAAGGTAATTTTATAAGGAACCAAATTGAAAAATACCTTACGTGTGAAAAACCAAATTAAAAAAATATACCATTTATAAAGAACCAAAATTAAGTTTACTTGTTAAATATGTATATACTAGAAGCACTACAAACTTGTGGTTGTTAATGATAATCAATTATATGCTTATGTTAAAATAAATTAATCTAGAATTATATGAAAAATATTATTAACACTAAAATTATGAGGTTATAATCAACAAATAATGGCTTGGAAGAGTCAAGCGAGACCCAATCGAAAGAAAGTCCATATAAAGCACCAATTGAAGACTAGGTATTAGCCAAGTTTCCCTTTAGCTAGATGAATCTTCATTACCAAACCTACGCTGAACGTAACAAAACACTAATTCAAAAGAAGGCATGAATCTAACTTAATAGTAACCTCCAAAAGTATTTCAATGACACGATTTCCATTTCTAAACTAATGAGCAAGTGCAACAACTAAGATTAGAGGAATGACTTAGTGAATAATGTGTTGAAACAGAAGATGCTCTAAATTTGAAGCAAAGGCTATCATGTAAAACATACAGAAATTTATAAAAAAAACTTACTTTACAACTTCTATCTTTTTATCAATTTTATTTTTAACTTTTATTTACAACTTTTAATTCAATTCCAGTGAAATTATATTTAAATTTTTTAATTTTTTTAATTTCCAAAACTTATATAATTTATACGATTCAATTAATATTTACTTTTCATCTATAACTTATATGTTTGTTTATCTTAATATACTATTGATACAGTTAACTATTTCATCTTAAGTTTAACTATATTTCGAATTTAGGAGAACTTTTTTTAAGATAATTTTATCTTCTTTTTTGTATTAATTTAAAATTAGAGGCTAAAAAATTAATATTTTATATCCAATTCCACAACAAAACCGTATCACTTTTATACTCGACGTCCACTAAAAATAAAACACCAACAAATACCAATTTAAGAAATATTAAAAATTGACAGAGTAATGACATAGCGAAGGACTTAGAAGTCAAAGTATTTGCGTATCAAACCTAGCATCTGGAATTTTCGGGGTCAAACGAAGGCAGTGTTGGTCAGTGTCCCTGGAATTAGAAGGCTTTGTTTGGAGAGCAATTCTTACATATACCAAATGTATCATATCATCTATGTATTTAATGATTAAGATTTATTTTGCACCTAGATTCTATATATATCATATATAGACTCTATTTGTACAAATTCAATCTCAATCTTTAATTTTTTTAGATGTACCATGTTCCAGATGCATCTAACAAAATTTCTCGGTTAGAATTCAAAATGAAACGTGCAAAACGTCTGCCCCGCTTCCCACTGTGTGTCACGGCTTGACATTACCATTCCTACCATCTACCTTTAGAATGGTCAAATACAGTCTGCATTCTAGTATGTGCAAAACTGGCACGCGAGTGTCATGTTGGTATGGTGGTGATGTACATTCTGTATCTTTGTATCTTATTATCTATCCATGTATAAGATGTATTACTTAATATGCTACCCCATTATTGATATTTAACATATGAAAAAAAAGATAGAATATATCATTATTTTAAATAATATCCCTCGTCATTGAAGAAAATTGTAAGATCTAAGTTAATAAATTTTTAATTAAATTAGTTTTTATAAAATAGTATTGTGTCTTTTAATATCTGATATTATAGTGTTGATTAAATTGCAACTTACCTTTATGTGGTTTAAAGTCTTTCATATTAGTTATCTTGTGATATTTTTGTTTTTAACTTTAATTAACATAATTAGGTGAAAATTAAAATAACAAACAATTTTATTGTCATAAGACTATTACTTAAATAATGTTAATGTTCAAAATTAAAATTGTCCACTTCGTTTCAAACTTTCAAATGCTGTGAAAATATTCAATAAGTAAAACATATAATTAGCAATGAAATTATTCATTCATCTTTACATACTTACATGATTATTTCTGTTAAATTTTAAATGTAAAATGTTACAAAGTAATTAAATGATAATTGAACAAATCACATAAATGTTAACTGACACACTTTAGATCATAAGTCCCAGATTGTCTTGTGTGGCCAATATGACAAAGTAGGAATGAGAAGCTTAACTTAGTTGGAATATGTTGTACGGCTTAATACAAGTGAAATACAAGAGTTTTTTTTTTTCTCTTTTATCTTTGAAGGAAAATGAAGGACTATCTATAATCGCTAATATATAATGATGTTTTGAATAAAATCATCGTTTTCTATAAATGATGAAGGAGTTGATCCATACAATTTAGGGTATTTTTTTATTTTATAATTAAGGGTTTATGTTAATTGCTCTTAGACTCTTTAGGATTATGTGTGATTTACCTATGTAAGTTTTGACAATATGAATTATATAATTTTAAGCCTATGAAAGCATTGGACCTATAAATTTCCCATATCAGATATTTTGAGTTAAATGATAAATCATGCGAGAATAAAATGTAATTTATTTTATTGTCAAAAAAATGTAATTCATCATTTTTTTTTTGCCAGAATTATCGAATAATATTTAAGATATTAAAAAACATATAAAATATAATTTGCCAGGTAACTGAAGCTAACGCGTTTTGACACAATATCGAATTGGCACTTTCATATTGAATTAGAAGATATTACCAAATTCTACCATTTTCTGGTTTTTTTTTTCAACCCATAATTTCTACTCGTGTTGAATGAAATGTACGCCACATTATTTGCCTTGACTGCTTTTTCTAGTTCTTTCCTCTACCTTCTTATCATTATGAAATCTCGAAATAGCCACAACTTAGATCTTGAAATTCCCTAATTCTCGTATGGTTTAATTGTGATTTTAATCCCTTAATTAATTGATTTTATTTAGTATTTATTTTTTAATTTAATAATTTATTTTAACTTGTAATATATTCACCCCTTAATTTTATATAATATTTCAAAATAATTTCTTAACATTTGTTAGTATTTCAAGGTGGTATACCAATATTTTTTTAGTATGCTGTAATATAATCCTTGATAAATATAACCAAAAAGACGAATATAATACAAATTAAAAATTAATAGGTCAAATTAAAACAAAACAACTTAAGAAACCAAAATAATAATTAAATCTTTTCTTATTTTGACTTTCAAATAAATGCATTATGATATATATATATATATATATATATATATAAAAGATTTTATTGTCAAGCAGAATCTATTGCTGCATAGAGGATCTTGAAATTTATATTTCTGGAAAAAATAAAAATAAAAATTATTTATTTGTGAAAAAACCATCGAAACATACACATAATACAAGAATGATACTCTCATGTTCCAAGAAGAATACATTTTTCAGTTATGATATAATTAACTAATAAATGTAAAATAATATTTTATTACATAATTACTTAAATATTAATTTATTTAATAATTAATAATTTTAAACAAATTAATTTGATTTTCGTATAATTAATGAAAATGATTATAATAATAAATCTATTTAAATAAATAAAATATTACTTTCTATTTAATAATTATTATGTCATAATTTAAAAAGGATGATATTCTTGAAATATAAAATCATCACTCATAATATAAATGTCTGGTCTATGTGAAATTTTGCTATTAAAAAGAAAAACAAAGTGAAGGAATGGAATTCACTTTCCCCCAGCATTTAAGCAACGGAAATAGAAAATCTTGGTTTCCGAAATTTTATGAGATCCTAGGTAGGTTGAGGTTCCTTACTTTCCGCCAAAGAAATTGTGCACTTTTAAACAGTGGAAGTTGTCTTGCCTCTATGCCAGGTTTGGTTCATGGGTTGTTTGACCAAGAATTTCGAAGGAAAAAAGTTGCTTCTTTTTTTCCCCTCTTCAAAAAAAGCATTTATTTTGGTTAAATTAAGGCATTTGGACCAGTTTTTTTTAAAATAAATTATTTTTGAAAGACATCTAAAGTACTTTTTCTACAGGCTCAAGGAAGTTAAAAATTAGAATTGCTCCTTTAAAACAGAAAGAGAAGCAAAAAATTATTTTTTATAAAGAAAAATATATCTTCACTCAAAATCATTAATTATCATAGTTACTTATAGTTTCTTTTACCTATTCTCTAAATACATAGCCAATAATGAAACCATAAAAGATACCTTTTGAAAGATTTGTCAAACACAATAATATTAATAGAAGTGTTTATTAATTGATTTTGTAAATCATAAACTACTAATCTCTCATAGCACTTCTTCTAAATTTTCATTATAAAAAATTATTTTAAAATAAACAAAAAAATCACAATAATTCCAAACAAACCATCTGTCCCACACTCATCTCATCTATTTCTTTGTTCTAATTTTTCCGGCAGGAGTAATGGCATGCTTGCCTAATCTCTACATTCAGACATAAGATTTATTTGTTTATTTTCTTTCTTTCCGAGTAATAGATTCTCAATTGCTCATTATTTTTGGTGTTATGTGCTTTAGCTTGAAGAACTTGTCATGTTTTTTTAATGAATCATGAATAATTAAATCTTGAATACTGCTTTCTGCTTTTCTGGTTTTGAGGAGTTGTCACCTAAAATGGAAAAAAGGAAGTTCAGATTATGGGCTAAACCAGTAAATGGAGGGCTACTTAAGGCCCGATTATCCCTGGCCCGACCCTACATTTTCATGGCCATAATGGGATGGGCCTGCGATTCTGACACGTGAGAGCTTTTGTGTTATCGTATTGAATGTTTTGGTTTTCTGTGCAGTTGCTTCTGCTTTTGTGGCCCTTAGAGTCAAGACCCATTAAGAAAAAAAAAAAAAAGGTTAGGGGGGTTTCATTTTTAGAGATTATGATAATGACACCTATGCCCTTACAAGCACGGATCGTTCAAAGTTAGATTATGCATGTGTGAAGGGAAATGTTTTCTTATTATTATCTTTTTTATAACTAAACCTTTCTATTATTACAATACACCTCATTTCAAGTATACCGCAGGATATCCTAATCCCCATCTCTATATTACTTTGCAATATATGGCTTTAACATTTCAGCATTTTAGGCCGGGAATCTTGCACTGGAAACTATTCGTTAAACCTTGCCCATAGTGACCCACGTGTCTATTTCTACGAGGGGAAAAAAAAGACAGAGAGAGAGGGAGATTAGAGAATGCTGTAAAATTCTAAGTTTTTTTTTTAAATAAGTTTTGTGGATTATTCCAAGATTTGCTTATTGCAAGCGAGATAAGTATAGAAAGTTTGTTATCAACTTGTCATAGGATGGAATCTTCAATTTTAGTCAAATTTGTAATACAAGTTTCTATTTTAAAAACAAAAAAATCAATATTTTCATTAATTCATTATATATTTTTGGTTTATTTAATCTTTTAATTTAACATTGTATGAAAGATTTGAAAGTTTTTTCAAATTTTCATTTTATCTACAAATTTATAATTTTAATTTGGGAGTTTATATCTTCTTTTAGATGGAATCTTTTGTTTATTTTTATTTTTGAAATCCAAAATTAAAAATTTAGTTTATCTAATATGTAAAGAAAATAAATATAATTACTTTGTTGTAACAATAGGTATGAAGGTAAATTTAAACACATAATGATTGACAAAATTTTGATTCAACTCTTAACCCCAATTTAGTATTATTGTAAAAAATGAAAAAAAAAATTATGTAATGTCAATTATATTTTTATGATCATTACTCAATGGTATTTATTATTCTTATTATTTTTTAAAGTGCTAATACAAGAGTTATTTTTATTCAGAAAATCACTTTTTATTTTTATTTTTAATTTTTTGTGTACTAAACAATCAATTACTTGACAAAATTATGAATCTTTTATTTATCATACTAAATTGTAGATAATTCCTTTAAACTTTGAATCATATATAAATAGTGTTTGGAGAGATAAAAGAAAAAACTTGAAAGATTTTGGATTCTATATACTTATTTATTTTAAAGTTTTTATGAAGTTCAAAGAGATAAGAAGGAAAAGAGAGAGTAGGAAAAAAAGAAGAAATAGGCCTAATATATATATATATATATATATATTCACTTTTTATATCTTTATCTCTCCAAACTCTATAAGAACTTTGTAACAAAAAACTCTTAAAAAACTCTTAAAAAATTCTTAAACAAATCTAAAATGTGTTCTCTAGTAGATATCTATACTTTTAAGGTTTTAACCAAAAAATAAAAAAAGGGCTTACATATTAGATGTTAGAACTTAATGCAACTATACAAATCTATAGAGTTTATGACTAAAACTTAAAACTAATTAAAGAATGCACTTGGAAGGAAGTGAATAGGTATTTTTGTAATAAAATTATGGTTAATGCAAATTTGGAATATAACTCAAAACTAGATCATGTAATATAAAAGAAGATGATGTATATGAACAAATAAAGATGCTTGAATAATGAATTTCAAAATCAAGAGAATTAATTCAGAGAGAGATTGAGTTAACTTGATTTTCAAACGATATGCACACATAAATGAACCATGCTTGATAATGTAGTTGACTAAATATGAGATATAATTGACTTGTCATTTGACAAAATAGGAATAGATGCAGTGAAAATAAAAGTTAAAGATATAAAATTATTTCATGATATATTTTAGTTTAATCCTTTGTCTTACATTTAGATTCTTTGAAACTTTAAATGATTATTTTCACTAAATGTCAAAGTACATAGTAGCAACTATAACATTTAGATTTTTCAAACTCATTTAAAAACTTGTACAAGGATTATCATTAAGCTCATCTTAAACTTATTTTCTTACATTGGGAAAGATTTATTGATAAAGTAATGAAATTTTTGTATACTTTTATCAAATAAGAGATTATAAGGAAACTTTCTCGTGTGGCTCTTGAATAGCCAAATAAATTGGAGATAAGCTCACAAATATTTAAAGAGTATAAAAGCAAAGAACAAGGAGTTCTACAACAAATAAAGAATGAGAGTTTTGTTAGCTTCTACGTTGTGTCTTTGTTCTTCAGCTCTTTGCTCTATATAATTTTAGAAAAATGACCATTACAAGCTTTGGAAAGCAAATATCTATTGTTTTATGTTTGGCATAGACACACCAATTAGAAAGGTTCTTTATCATTGATTTTGGTTATCTATGATGGTCATGTAGGCACACTTTCGACTGCTACAAATGCTCTTCTTTCTCCTTTTGTATTTCTTCTGCTTTATACAACGGAGGTGGGAGAGAAGTTGCCTTTAAGCAAACCCATTTCATTTAATGGCATTTAATGCTTTAGAGCATGGTTCTCCTTACAGTCTTAAAATTATAGTGACAGGAGAGATTAAAGTAGAAGTACTTTCCTTTTTGTTTTTTCCTCCTGATTTTGCTATGTTGTCAAAGGAATAATAATACAATAAGAGTTTAGTTCCTTTTGTCTTATTTTGAAAGGCTAAACAACAAATATTGTAAGTTAAACAAACAAGGTGCAGAAGGGACAAGCATAGAGAGACTGTTTCAAGAGTTCATAAGAGTGTTTGACCTTATTCTTTTGCATTTGTCATCATCAAACTTGGAAATGCGCTAACATGTTTGGTTCAACTTTTTTTTCATTTAAATCATGATTTTTTATTCACTCTATATATTTTTGTTTTATCCAATTTTTTTTATTTGCCATTCATGAAGGATTTGGAAGTTTTTTTTAAACTTTATTTTGTTTCAATGACAAATTTAAGAGATTCTATATCTTTAACTTGGGAGTTTATATCTTCTTTTAGATGGGGTGTTTGGATTATTCTTATTTTAAAAGTAAAAAAAAATATTTATGTATATATTTAGAAACAAATTTTATTATTACTGCATTGTTCTGTTCATAAGCGTTTAAGCTGCGATTCGTTTGTCATTTTTTCTTTAAATTTATGTGCCAAGCAAGGGGCTCACCTATTTTCTGCATATTTTTTAGTGTGAGAATAATTTTGGAGATATGGGCTTGTTTGATTTTAAAATAATTTTTTATTTTTAAAAATAAAAAAATTATTTAATAATATATTTTTAATAAAATATTTTATAAAATAAAAAATAAAATTTTATTTTTAAAAATAAAACAATTAAAATATTTTTTAAAATATTTTACAACTTTTATTTTACAAAATAAAAAATATATAATTTAAACAAATTTTTTAATTTTTTTATTCTCAAAATCTGTTTTAAAAAAACATTTATTTTAAAAACATTCAAACAAAAACAGCCCTGTGTTTTCCTCTCCTTAGACTCTTGCCCTCTCGCTGCCTTTGCCGAAGCAATAGCATTCGACTTCACAGGGCTTGGGACCACCTTGCATGGCGAATTGTACCCACGACGAAGACGAACTCCAAACCCTACTTTCTGAGCAAAGCCAAGCGTTCATGATGGCTAAAACCCTAGCTTCCGATTTAGACTTGGCCTTCCAACTGCAAATGCAAGAAGCGGTTAATGCCTCGCTCGCTTCCCAAACCCCCGTTTCACCCCCACATGCCGCCGTTTTCACCGATGAAGACGAATCTGGCGGCGCTGTGGGCTTGGCGGCGACGCTTATGTTGGAGGACGTGCGGAGATTCACGCAAGAGCTTAAGGACCGCGAACAATGCCAGGTGGAGATGAAGAAAGTGAGGGAAGATCTGGACCGTCGGATTTTCGACCAGACTTTCGCGACAGACATTCTGAACATTCCCGAGGACCAGTGGAAAAAGGATGGTGACAATTACCATAGGCCCTACTATGCTGACGGAGCATCATCATCTTCGTCACCGACGCGGAGCCCGTCTCTCGCCACAGAGTGTTTCAAAGTTTACTGCAAGGGTTTGGTGAGCGAAGAATGGGTTAAAGATATGAGGGTAAAGGTGGCTGCCGTTGGGGTTGCCATTTGTGATTCGAGGGATTGTCTGATTTTTGAAGTTAAGAAGCCTCTTGAAGTATTGGAAACTGGTGGTGTCTTTCTGAGCACTGAATGTGCTGAGCTGCAGGCTATGGCTGCAGGCCTTGATAGCGCTCTTAGCTTGGGATTACAGAGGGTTACCTTTTTCTGCGACGACTACATGCTTTACCAATTTGTGAGTCATATCTCACATTTTATTTCAATGCTTTAATATTCCTGTCTGTTGTGTCGTTCCCTGCTTAAGAAAAACCATGCAAGCGAAAGAGGAGAAAAATACCAAAAGAAGAAGAAACAGAGAACAGAAGGACGATGAATGAGTAGATTATTGGTCATTGCCCAATGTTTTTAATATTAAACAATTTGCTTTGGTAGCGTTTTTGACTTGCTGATGTTAATATCCATCATTACAACTCACTATTTTAGAAGTTCAAGTTTACTCTCATGCGCAGCTCTGGTGATCTTGATGTAAGGGTTACTTTAAGAAAATTTCATTACGGCCCTCTTTGACGTGCTTTATCAATGTTTCATGCTAAATGTTGAATGAGATGTGATTTGAACTATTGCTCAATAATCAATGGCACAATATGTATTTGACTATTTGCTGTTATTATGTGTAGACACAAGTAGTTATTTGCAGATGCCATGAATTTGTGTCATTCTCAGCCATTAACGTAGTTGGTTAACAATGTCCTATGAACAGGTCACAGGCAGAATGCTACCAAGCGAGCATAATAAGTTTGCTGGGCTGCTCAATCAGGTCTCTCATCTTCAAAGAAAATTTGTATATTGTGAACCATCTCTTGTTGCACGAAACATTATTAGATATGCTTTTAAATCGGCAAGAGATGCAATAGTTTCTCAAATCAAATGGTCTGCAGAAAGTGATAAAGGCAAAAGCTTTAAGGAGACCTGTGCAATTTGTTTTGAAGATACTGGTGTTGATAAAATGTTTTCAGTGGATCACTGCTTGCATAGATATTGTATTTCATGTATGAAACAGCACGTGGAGGTGAAGCTGCTTAATGGGATGATGGCAAAGTGCCCTCATGAAGATTGTAAATCTGAGGTGACTGTCGACAGCTGCAGAAAATTTTTAGCGCCAGAATTGGTTGAAATCATCCATGAACGGATTAAGGAATCAGTTATCCCTGTTACAGAGAAAGTGTATTGCCCGTTTCCTAGGTGTTCAGCATTAATGTCAAAGCATGAGGTCTTAGAGTACACTAAGACCACATATTTTGGAGCTGAACAATGTGGAGCCAGGAAATGCATGAAATGTCATCTATTTTTCTGTATCAATTGCTGGGTTCCCTGGCATAACAATATGACTTGCTATGACTATAAAAATTCCAATCTTTTTCATCACGCAGAAGATGCTAAGCTGAAGTCTCTTGCCGTCAAGAAACTCTGGCGGCAGTGTGTGAAATGTAATCACATGATTGAACTAGCTGAAGGTTGCTATCATATTATCTGCAGGTACTACCATTTACACTTCTCTTTACTTAATTTCTCAACCGTTGTACAATTATAAGAGAGAGAGAGAGAGAGAGAGAGAGAGAGAGATCTAGAAGCAATGTTACATCTATAAGCAAAATTATTTACTAAATCATAGTTAGAGTCACAGTTCAAGTTGTGAAAGCCTGCTTTATGATATTGCTTTTGTAGATGTGGGTATGAATTTTGCTACACATGTGGAGCACAGTGGAAGAACAAGAAAGCAACATGCTCTTGCCCAATCTGGGATGAGCGTAACATTATACGTGATCGAGGTCAAAGAAGAAGACAATGATTATATAATAATATAATAGCTGTGCCAACCCTGTCGTTGCCTCACCCCTCAGAAAAAAGGTTACTGTCTAGATTTTGCTCAAATGCTTAGGTGTTGATTATGTTCTCTTGCATACATGTTTTAGTTTTGGTGAGAGATAATTTTCGAGCAATGACTATGATGAGCTTGGCTGTGAAACTCATCACTACATATACCTCATTGTTTTTTGGTCAATATCAAACTATATACTTTCTTTTTGAAATTTTTTATTGTTGAATTTTTTGATATCTGCGTAAAATAATTTTTTTATTACACCCATAGATTATGTTCAAAAAAACCACACTTTATTGTAAAATCCTATAAAAATGATAAGATACTTCCTTTTTAATTTTTCGATGAAATGGTTAAAGTAATGAGTAATTGTGCTGTTGACTTTGGCGTGGAAGGTGAGATACCGAATGAACTGCCTTCGTAAAATTTTATACGGAATGTGCTGTTAACTTTATTGACTTCTGGTCTATATTGCTTGAAGCTTTTCAATACAGCTGCAAATTTAGTCCCAAAATAAATTAAGCTGCTATGATGCTGTGCTAAATCTCCTATTAACACAAATTTAAGTTGTCTTAGTAACAAAACATTCGCAACTGTAAAATACGTATCTTGTTGAGACAAATGTAATAACTTAAAAAACATCATGCGTGTAGAGCATATGTTTTTTATCGTGATTTACCAGTCAGTGCTCTTTTTCCGTATGTCAAACAAGAAAATGCTTTCAAAAACAAAGTACACAACAATTACCGGTAATCGTAAATTTTTCTCCCAGGAAAAACCCAGGCCAGATTTGAAAAGCGCTAAACTAATGCATGAGGGATACAACTATTCAAATACGTTTGTTTTTTTTTTTTCCAAATTCACCCCTCTTCTTTTCTTGTCCTTCTAGAGCCAAAATCTTTGGAGAATGGATTTCTCAATATTTTTTTTCCTCAATTTCCAGTCAATTTAGAGAAAGAAAAAGAGAAGATCAATGAGAGAGATGAGAGTGTGTACAGAACTTATTCTTTCTCTCTCTAAAATGTGGGATTAACTCGTTCAAAACTCAAAATATAAAGCTGCATATGTGATAATTACATTTGCTGCAAATTTCGCAGACAAACCCGTAAATAATTACACACATCTAGTCATCTACAAGAATGATAGTTTTTCTTATACAACAATTGAGCAGTGGCTACAAACAAAAATGCACAGGCAAAATATCCCAGATGGAGGATATGCCTCCTGTCCGTCAATGCCATTATAGCAGTTTAATTAAAAAAATAAAAAATCTACGCTTTTCTGAAGGAAGATGCAATTATTCGCCTCTGTTTTGGCTTTCTTTGATATTTGAATCATTGCTAGGAAGGGCCACTGTCCACTCAGTATTAGTGTATGCAGGACAGACAGAAGCATATTGACAGAATTTACATTTCCAGCGCTCATCCTCAGGGGCATAGCTAGCTTCTTCGTCTCCAAGCCAAAACTTGAGACATGTTTGAATCTGATGCTTTAGCCACTTAGAATCATATGCGAATTTATCTTCACCAAGCAGTGAATGATCCTTCTGAGACTCATATCTGCCGCGAAGCAAACACAAGAATGTCATTCTTGGACATCAAGGGTTTCTTCTTGTTCAAATTCATCCTCTCTATCCTTTTCACTTTTAAGGAAGAATTTTCTAATAGGAACCATTCCAGGAAAAAGAACAAGTCTCTAGTAGAAGCCAAAAGGCAAGATTCAGATGTTTCACAACGACAACTTTATTATCCACGGCAGTTTTGGATGTCAATAAACATGTACTATTAAAACTTACATATCTGTAGTGTACTCACCTCAATAGGAGCTGATCATGAGCCGAACCGAGCATCCTAAGTGGAACTTTGTAATGTTTCACCACATCATCAAGGGTCTGCTTTTGCCAATTTAAAAAATAAAAATAAAAATCTGTAAAAGCATGCTAGCTTATTAATCAGTCGAAACTTCTTCACCATGATACGGTTGGTCATTCCAGAATTGTGATAATTCATCATAACTAAATGATGCATTTTCGAATAAGAAACATCTACTGTAACACAGGCAAAATTATATCAAGCTGTGTTCTAGTTATACTTGATGGGGTGGGTAATTCACAAACTTTTTTATCCTTCCTTTGTTTATCAAAGTAAATATGAAACGTATGCTTTTGTGCATTAGGGTAAATTACATATCCATATAAATAAAATGACTAAGGGAATATTATGAGCTTAGGAACCTAGAGTGGACTTACCAATGCAGAGAATCGAGAGTCATCACTTTCCACTTGCAGATCTTCACATAGAGTATGTTGAGGATTTAAGCCAAAAGAATAAAAAAACTGTTTAGAGGGGAACTTACGAGCAACTAAATTGTCCCACATATACTTGTAACACATTAACTGAAGCCTGCCAAGAAAAAAGAGCAAAATTTAATTTAATTAAATGGATCATTAGCCATTGTAGAATAACAAACACACCTTCCGTTTCTTCGTTGTGGTTCAGAAGGAAGTGTATCTCGGGAACGAGTCTTTGTGTCAATTAGTATGGGATTGCGATCACTTAATGTCTGCGGTAACCTAATCTCATCAATCGCACCCACCATCCATACACCTTCTGCAAAGCCTATTCTGATATCAGAAGAACACCTCATCATGACCATAAGTGCTTAGAAATTCCACCAAGGTGAGTCTAAACTATAAAGTAAATGCTATAACTGGCCAGAATTCAATGAAACCTAATTTGTCAACAGAAGCATTAAAAGCTGGATTCGCTATCTCATTGTAGCATTTGTCAAATTCAGTGGGTGGAAAATTTGTGGATTTTCCCCTTAAAATGTATTCTCTAGCACATGTTTAATGTTTTATGGTTTCAGCCAAAAAAAAAAAGGCTTAAGTATCAGATGTTGGAACTCAATGCAATGAAACTAATCTATGGAGCTTCGTATGACTAAAACTTAATACTAGTGATGGAATCTTGTTATTAAAAAGAATGCTGACTTATCCTAGAAGAGCCAAACCAATTTCAATAGGAACCTAAACCAAGTTTCATTCAATTCCAGAAACATTGTGAAGAATAACTCAATGCCTCTGCCAATCACTCGGCAATACATAAAGGATGTACTTAGAAGCAATCGTTCCAAAAGGCTAACAATCTGAGTTGAATTCTATCTTTTACATAGACTCTTATTCCAAGGCAAATTAAAATAGGCCGTCCAATGCGATTTGTATTGCATTAAAGCATGACACAGATATCGACACATGTAAATAGGAAATAAAAGAGATTAGAAAAGGGTAGCCTTCACTAGAGCTAGCTAATTACATTCTGTTATAAGAGTCATTCATAACTGTAGCCTCCAACCAATTGCTCTTAACTAGTATAAGAGTCAATTGGAAGGAGAAAGGGTTACGAAACTGTTGAATAAGAATTTCATCTTTGGCTAGAGTCTGGGTCAGATACTCATGCGATTTGGCTTAATATTTATTAAAACTATAGACAACAAGAGCATGATTGCACAATGACAATGTTATCTTTGGACTTGAAATCCACCTTCCACAAAAATAAAAATAACAACCACTGACCAACTGCTTTATTTGAGAAAGAATAAAATCACATCTCAACTAAATATATCAATCATTCAGATACATCGCAGTGCATTAATGGAAAAATGAGAAACACAAACAGCATTCACAACTTGACAATCATTTCCATGTGGAATGAAAACCTGATCAACCTATGAAAACACGATAACAAACTCACAAAATGTTAACTTACATTGGCAGTTCGCGAGTTACTCCTTCAAACTGTAATTGGTTCACACCATTTATAAAATTAATAAACTTCAAGGCCCAAAAATCTTCACTTGATTTGATCTTCACTTCCACCCGTTTTATAACCTGCAAATCAGCATTCATAGATATGACTTAAGGGGATACCAAAGTTTACTGATAATTAGAAAATGAACTACGGGTATCTAGCTGATGATTAGAAGCTTTTGCAAGTACAATTTTGACAACGAGTACATAATGTGTTACGTGTATAAGCTCAACATTTTTGTAAAGAGAATTTATTTAGTTGAATCTCATCGCCCCTTAACTTGAGAAGGTTTTGAGTTGCGAAGCTTTTAATTGTTTTAACTATGTGTCCCAAGTTCTGTGAAATTCTGTTCTAGGGAGTCCGAACATCAATTGCCATTGGAGTTACTAGATTGTGACCATCAGAACATTAGTCAGCATTTACGGTTAAATTAAAATTTATATTGCAGATAACAAAATCCACGAGCAGCATTAGATAATCTTTATTGGAGGGTTGCGGATTTTAGCTTTTCATAGATGCCCGGCTATACAATTTTGAAGTGTAAATGGCCATAAATTCCACTAGCATCAAATATTTTAGTAGCAGCTCATCAGCTTACCAACAAATATATGTAATATTTCTAAGTAAAACAATGTATAATTAATTAAACAAAACTTGCATTTAAGGGGAAAACATCTACATGAAAGGGGGGAAAAATATCTGGAATGCATCTCTTTTAAAATAACCCAGCCAAAATGTAGAACACAGTGGAACCTCTCGATCTCATCTGATCCTTAGAACTAAATCATACAATGCTTGCATTTGATGTTCAAACGCTGGCTTAATAAATTAGTTATATCACCAGATGATAGCGCACCTATAACAGTAGTAATGAATTCTAACAACTATTAGATTTCAACTTTAAAGCAAAGAAAGGCTGGCTTAGGTTTGAATCCATTAATATTCTTATATAAAGCTAGTAGCATTATAAAGGACCATGTAAGATGCCCAAAGTAAGAATTTAAGTAATCAGGATTTGAGATAATAGTAAAATACCTCTTCTTCAAGTTTAATGTGTCGAGCAATACCAGCTCTCATAGCTTCAGTGGTCTTTTGCGCTCCATAAAGGAGAGTAAATTCCATTTGTTTTTGGCACCATTCCTATCATAACACTTAATAAACGAAGTTAAGACGATTATAACCCTAATTCCACGAAATGGACAAATTAGCGATGGCATCAATAAAATTACAATCTAACTAACTATGCACTTTACTACTTTCCATGAAAGGAAAAACTTGACACCGGATGAGACTTCATATAACATTAACTGGTAAGTAAAAACCCAAAACAAGTTCAGTCCGCACCCCAGCACAGAAAAGATAGAAATTTGATACCGTAGATGTAATGTCAGTGACAGTCAAGCCCCTATTTTTCCTAAAGCGGTGCAGATACGACTCAGCCACTCTTCTCCTTTTCTGGGTATTCACCAAATTGCCGGAATCCTCAATGTCAGATTGGGTACACTTGGATAACCTCCTGTTAGATAGAAGCATAATTGATTGAACCGGGGAATTGGCATTTCTGTGAAACTGAGGGGCAAAAGTGGGTGACGGTACAGCAGGGACAGCAGAAGAAGTGAAAGAACGAGCAGAAGCAAGAGCAGCTTCAATAAGAGCCATCTCTTCATCACTGACGATCTCGATCTCGATTGGGATCTTGGGAACATTATCGTTCTTCTTAACGGGTAAGTCGGAGGATGTTTCGCCCATGTGGCTGATTCAGCAAGTTCGTGGTAAAATGGCCGTAGAAGTCGCCACAGTTGCTGGAGAAGCAATGCCCCAATATGGGGTAAATTGCATAGCAAGTGTTTGACGGGCGAGGTGAGTGGATAATCTGGACATAGTTGATTCAGCTAGTTCGTGGTAAAATGGCCGTTGGAATAGCCACGGGAAGCGATGGCCTAACACGCCCCGATACAGTTTTTACATATTTTTCAAAACAGGTGGCATCTTAGATTTTAAACAATACTTATTTTATATATTTTTATTGAATAATTTAAAATAAAGATATTTAAAAACTGTTTTATGAAGTAAATTTCATAGTAAGTGATTATTTTGAGCAAAGTTGCCAACCGCTAAATTATATTTGATATTTTATATTTTAAAAATTATATTTTATTTTTTAATATTTTGGTATATATTTTAATTTTTTTAAAAAAAATATTTTTTATACAATATGAGATTGTAATTTTTTTTAATATAAGAGTAAAAATAATTAATATGATGTAATGCTTTAATGTAACAATTAAATAATTTATGCATACTGCGCAGAGGGTTAATTTTATTAAAAGAAAATAAATTAAAAAAAAAAAGCTGAATATAATTTTTTTAAGAAAAGAGATATGATAAAATGTAATTTAGCTAAATTTCAATGGAGGGTATATAATTTATTCTTTTGTATTCTTTTTTTTTTTCTCAACAAAGAATAGAAATTGAATTAGGATTAGATTTAGGTAAAAATTAATTTTTTTTTAAATCAAACTCTCAAATAAATATACAACATACAGCCAATTATATGATGCCCCTTTATGCCGGTGAGGAAACGGAGTTTAAAGTCCAAATAAATAAGATAAATTAAAAGAATAGATTTAGATATAATTTTTTATATTTTTATTATCAAATTCTTTAATTAAAATATAACAAGTATATGTATTTTTTATTAAAACATGACAAATATATAATTTAATTAAAAAATTATATACTTGTTATGTTATAATTAAAAGATAATATATTTATTATATTTTAATTAAAAAATAAATAATAAAAATATATAAAAATACATATAGATTTTTTTTTCCTAAACTAAATAGAAATCTTATGAGGCATAAAGACCTGGAAAACATCAAAATAAAATATTTTGCTGTAAAAAGATATATGCTAATTATATTTTTATTAAATTCCACCTAATTTTTTTTTATCAAATTATGTGAATTGTACTAACTTTTATCAGGTTATTAAGTGTGATTTGATGATAATGAATTAAAATGATTATAATAAACTTTAGTTTTAATTATTTATCATCGTATTTAAAAAAAAAACTGAAACTGCCATGTTGATGAAGTGAACCCAAACGGCCAAATTGAGGAAGCCGAATTAAATTGACGGCGTAGCATAGTTTCAAAAGAGCATTTATCGCGTTTTGTTAGACTTAATGCATCGTTTGTATCAAATGTGAATTATGAAAAACTGATAAGAGTTTGGTTCTCCTATTTATTATAACTTACTGTATAATTATTAATGTAGTCACACTTAAATATTTCACGCCAACATTAATATTTATTAATTACAGATGAGAAGGGGTAATAATCATCGTTGAACCGACAGAACAATCCAAAGGTCCAAACGAAATTTTCTTCAGGGCCACTAGGTTCAGCAAGCTTGAGAAAGGTAAAAACAAAAGCTGAAAAGAATAAAAAAATTGCAGAGAGGGCAGATAGTTGACACTTGAAAATAACATTTAAATGAATAGTAAAAATGTTCATGATTTTTTTACTGTGTAATTTCTATGCTGCGTAGTATAAGAATCATCAAAAATAAAATTAAAGAAAACAGCCGCTTTGTTTGGAAGTATAAGACTGTTGCTCGAGCTAAATAACAAACAGAAAAGAATTCAAGTTCATGTCTACATCATGAAACGCCAATAAATTTTAAATTATTTTTATTCTTAAAATTTTTAATTGTCATATGATAAATGTATAATTATTTTAATAATAACAAAATATATTCTTTTTCCCTGTTAGATGACTTAAAAGTAATAAAATTATTTTTAAGATATCTTTTGGCATGAGGAGAGGGCAGGATATAATTTCACCATAGAAGGAATAATTATGTAGTTAAATTATATTTAGGAAATGCTGAATAATGTACCCAATTTTTTTGGAAAAAAATTATGTAATTTCCTCTTATTTGAAGTATCAAACCGTTCCTCACCCAATTACCAAAAGAGAAAATTTTCATTTTATTTTCTTATAACATTAAACTGATATAGATTTTTAAAAAAAGTAAATGACAATTATATACATTATTGGTAGAAATATATTTATTCTAAACCGAAAATAGAGATATGGGTTATGTGAAATTTTGTGTTAATTTCATTTTGTTCTTTGATTTTGAATTTTAGTGTGTTTGGATATGCATTTGGAGAGATAAAAATCACGTTAGTGATTAGTATTTTGCAGAAACAATATATTATTACTTTGTATAAAATGTGAATTTAAATATGAGGAAATTTTTTTAAAGATGCACTTTAAGAAGAATTGGATTATGGTTTTGTCAGATTTGAAGTTCTTTTTAACTAGGTATTTTGGTTTTTTCACCCCTATAACTTTTCATTTATTATTTTTACATGACATACTAAACATATTTATAACTTATAAAATTTCTTTTCATTATTTTAAAACCTTTTTTAGCTATTAACATTATATTTTGTTCATGCTACTTTTTCTTTTATGTGAGTTCAATTTAATTTGTTTATTGTCTAGTTATATCAATGGACAATCAAGTTATTTTAAACAAAATGTATGTTTTTATTTTTACTTATTTTTTTGTAAGAACATTAAAAATTATAAATTTAATTTTTTTACTGAAAAAAAAAAGTAAAAAGAGAAAATTATAAACATTGTATTTTATCTAGACACTTCTCTAAAAAAAATAAATAAAAATAATTTTTTAATTTTCTTACTTAAAGAACAAGTAAAGAGGAGTAATATGTCAATATTATATTTTGTTCATGTTGCTTTTCCTTTTATATGAATTCAATTCAATTTGTTTATTTTTTAGTTGTGTTAAGGTACAATCAAGTTATCCCAGATATAATATATGTTTTTATTTGTACTTGTTCTTTATGCAGAACGTTAAAAATTACATTTTTAATTTTCTCACTGAAGGGAACAAATAAAGAGGGACAACTATGAATACTATATTTTGTTTCGACATTTCCCTAAAAAAATAAATAAAAATAAAATTTTAGATTCCAAAGTCTTTTAAGTTAAATTTGGTTATCAATTTTAATTTAAGTTGAGGGATTAAATGCCTTAAAAAAAGAAGAAGAAAGGGGGAAGAGGGAAAGAGAGAGAGAGAGAGAGAGAGAGAGAAAGAGAGATAAGTAAAGGAATGAAAGAAACAAATTGCTTCACTCCTATAACCTTCTACTCCCCAACTACTTGTGATTTTAAATATAATTAAAATAAAAACAGAAAAGATTTTAAAAAATAAAAATTAAAAAAATTAGTTAAAAAAATGAAAACAAAACCCGAATTGCTTGCTTTTGGCAGCTTAAATCTTTGACCCCGTTAACCTAATACTAAAAGCCAAAACCAAAGCCCACTTCTTTTGGCGCTAATACCCAAAATAGTAGACAAAACAATACTAGGAAAAAAAAATTGCAACAAAAAAAGCCAAATGAACAAATGAAAAAAAAAATAGGATCCCAAATCCTTTAACCATGCATACCATTTCATGCAGCACGACATCCAATAACCAAAATACAATTGCAAGAGGAAGGAGGAGTGGAGTAATGGAAACCCCAACGATTGCAAAGGAGAATTGACAAAATCCCTACAAATCTATAGGCATATGCTCTTAGTGGTGGCAAAAGAATAAGTAAAGCAGAAAGAGGAAGTGTGAAAGTAGGGGAATGAATAAGCAACGGGTTTTGCTCCAAGATGAACAATGCACACAAGGGAGAGTGGACATCACTTGCAAATTCACTATAAAGCCAGTAGAAATTAAAGGATTCGACTAGAGGTTGGAGAGAAGGAGAGAGTAGCCGGGAAGGGGTCTTGGTTCTTCAGACTAGAGTGAACAAAACATAAAGCAAAGAAGCTGAGAATGAGAGTTTTTGAATGGGTAGAATGAATTGAGGACAACAAAAAGAAAGGGGAATAGAAGTCAAAGAAAAGGAGAGAACATTGGGTAATGAGAAAGCCATCTCTTGCCTCCACAAGTGTTTTCCATTGGTGATAATTTTGCTATAATATTTAACTCACTCAAGTTAGGAAGCACAAATGACAATCAAGGTTAAATAAAAGAATCTGAAGCCTTCACCAACATCATAAACATAGTTAAGCTTGTTCTCATCTAGGTAACTACTTGATTACTAGAGAACTTTAATGTCATGCCAAGTGTGTGGGTTGCTTGCTGAAAGTGGTATAGTCTTTTGGGATTTAATCTTTTGATATGCAAACTAGAAAAGGATGTAGAGGTTGCCTCGGTTCTATGTTGCTCTATCATGATACTAATCATAATTTTAGATAGATTTTCATTTTGGTGCAGAGTTGTCTTGTTAGAAACATGATTTTGGCACAGACCCTTCAACCATAAATCTAATTTTTATGTCGAATCATATCTACTAAAATTTTGGCAAGTTGGGATCTCATCCTTGGACCATATGATGGAAAACTTGCATTAGCCAATTCACTAGGGTTTTGGGATTTTGTAATTTGGGTTGTTAATTTCCTTGTTTGGTTCAATTCATTATATGACTTGGGGGTTTATTGTAAGCAAATGGGATGAATTCCTTTTGGCCTCTTTCTTTGTCTTGGTCTTAATTATGATCTAAATCTTGATATGGGCTAAACTTTTTGTATGTCATATTGAGTGTTCATGGATTGAAAGGTTGTTGTTGATCTTATGTGAATTAGAATCTTGATATGGATTAATCTTGATTATTTTCCTAAGTTGCTTTAATCATTTACACCCATGTTGTTTCCTATCTAGGATCTTACTACTTTAGTTTAATTTTGAATTGTTGCTAGAATTTTGGGTAATCATGGAGGCATTGGAATTCTGAAAGTAAATTATGGAAAAGAAGTAATGAGATTTATGAGGTGTTGAATTGATCCGTAAATGGTTTTAAGATATTTTTATTTTGAGATGCTTTTATTAGTCTATCTTGCTTAAATTAAAAAAAGGAAAAAAATAAAACAAGACAAAGCAAAATAAAACACATTCCATTATAGGTTTTATATTCTTATAAATGTCTTTTATTTTATTTGTTTTTAGAGTTACTGTGTAGGATCTTTTATTTCCTCGAGCATATAAAGGCCAATCAAAGGACTGTGTGTAACAATAAGTCTCTACGAATATTTATTGAATACACATAATCATCTTATTAATAAGTTTTGGGACTCCAATGGCTTATATCAAAATAATCTTGTTTTCAAAGAAAATTTCAAGGTAAAACAAAAGCAAACATTTTTAACAAATAATTTCAAAAATTGCATATAGTTTTTTTAGAAATATAAATGTATTTCCTTCAAAAATAATAAAAAAGAAGGGTCTAAAAGAGAAAATAATTTTTTTAGGAAATCAAATAAGTTTCTTTTAAAATTAGGTAATAAATAAATAAATAAATAAAAATATATTTCTTAAGGTTCAAAATTGTAGTTTTTAACCAAAATAAGAAAAAAGAATTACATTTCTATAGGAATTTTTTTCTAAATTCCCTTTTGAAAATTTGCAAAAATTGTTAAAAGAAAAATCAAATCAAAATCAAATTGGATCTTAATAATTCACTTTAAAAAAAAAAGGAAAAGGGGAGAAGAAGTAAAAATGTGAAAGAATCAAACTTAAAAAAAAAAAACATTTTAGGGTTCAAGAGATGTGTATTTTAAATTCAAAGTTAGTTCTTTTCTTACAAAACAAAAAGCAAACAAAACGAAAAAACACAAAAACATAAAAACAAAAAACAAAAAAATTTAAGGAGTTTAGTTTCAAAAAAATCAATTAATTTCTTTTTCTTAGGAACTTTTTCTTAAATCTCTTTTGGACAAAATTATAAATTAAAAGTATGTTTCATAAAAGAAAATAAAACAAAAGAAAAAAAAAAATCAATCAAAGGATCAAACAACAACAACAACAACAACAACAATAATAATAATAACAACAGAAAAAAGAAGAAGAAAAAATATTTTAAAAAATATTATTTAAAAAATAAAAAAGTAAAAAAGTAAAAAAATAAAGTTAACTTAACTTATAAAAATTAAAACATATCAACTAATCTTAAAGTCATTTTGTTTGCAAAAAATAAAAATAATTTTTGTTTTCTTTTTCTATTCACAAAATAAAAAACATTATTCAACAATCACAATTTTTTATTCAGTTGAACTATGTGGATTTTAATTTTTTTCATATAGTACGTAAATCCTAAACTTTTGTTTTAGGTTAAGTTCGTATTTATAAATATATATATTTTTTAATTTTTTCATTATTTTTATGTGTGATTGTTATAGAAAATTAAAATAAGACTAAGGTCATTTTAATTTTGTAAAATTAATTTAGGATAATTATTTTTAAAAATAAATATTGTGAAAAGTCTAAAACTTTTTCTATACTGACTCCTAAATCTATCTGCGATTTGCAAACAATTTTTCTTACAATTTTTTTTTTCAAAATTTTTCTTTTTAAAAAATAAAGTTTGTAGGCAATTCTGTTCCATTTGGTTTTTGCTTTGAAAATCAGATTTTTAAATAATTCGTCTAACGCCATGCAATCATGATGTGGGTATGACACCAACAATCAAATTAACCTTTAATCTTATCTCGTTGACTTTTATTTTCTCTCGCACTTTTATTGGGATCAATTTGCAAATCCCACAATCCACCTTTTATTTAATGTATCTCACGCCAATCATTATTTTAAAAAATCAATAATTACTTTTAATGAAATGGGATGTAAGTCACTCCCTTTCTTACTAAAATATAATTTTTAAGGCCTATTGAATGTATGAGGTATCCATTAAGTTGTTGTTAATTTTTAAAAAAATGTATGTATATATTTATAAATATATATATATATATATATAGAGAGAGAGAGAGAGAGAGAGAGAGAGAGAGTATAAAGTTTGAACCTACATTAAAAATAGTTGAACACCAAAAAATGGTAGACGTGTATAATTTAACATTTGGGTATTTGTTACCAATCACTGAAAGGAAAATGATGTAAGTGATCAGATGATGCACTTGAACAATAATCACAAGTTTTCAAACATATTAGTATTTGTGAGAAGCGTAGTCATCATGTAATTTCAAAAGATATGATTATTTGGTATATAAAATTATACAAGATAGAGGACAGTTTGCTGAATAATTGGTTTCCTGTAGATTAAAGATAGGTAAAATAGTAAGTTATTCAAAATGGTAGGTGCTAAGTTCATGCGTACAAGGTAAACGGTTAATATAAATGGATTGACATCCCCGATAAGAACTTGACTTTTCTGCAACAAAATTTTCCTTGATCATAAAGGCAAGATTTTACAGCAAATTTTCCCTTGATGATAATAGCAAGATCATTGGTGTTGTAAGTTGTCTGAGAAAAAAATGCACACAAATTTCATATTAAGTGGTGAAAAAGTAGAGATTCAAATCTCTAGCAATGAGCATTATAGGTATAATTCCCTCCGTGGCTATCATATTTGTTGGCTTATATAGATTTCTTTTTCGTATATTGGAAGGTTGAAATTCTTATATAAATGTTTTGATTAATAACTTTGTATGATTAAACACTATAACTAATTATTTTTGACAGTATAACAACAATGTCAAAAAGCTTTTCCTTTTTTGCTGGGGCTGCCTAATCTATAGTCTTTTTGGTGGATATTGTTCATATTTTTTTAATTAAGAGAAATCAACCCTTGCCACCCGGTGAACGTGAGCTTTATTGTTATTCGTTGGATAGTTATACTTTTCCATCACAAATCTTTAGACCTGTTATACAGAACGAAATAAAAAATGTTCCAAAAGAGAAAATAAAAAATAATTTTAAAGATATAAATAAACCTCATATTCATATTTTAAAATAATAAAAAATAAATATTATTAAATAATAATTATAAAAATATAATAAATATTACGCACAATTAATAAAAAAATTCCCTTCCTATCAATATACCTTATCGCATCGTTGCTTTCTCATCACAGATCTCAAAATCATAGCCTCCCAACAAGAATTTTAATTTGAAAGTTCAAATCAAATGCCCTGGGGACTGGATGAATGGGATGACATGGACAAAAGTAAAATGATTTAGCTGCAACTTTTACTTTAATGGTAAATTTAAATAATATTACTTTTTAGACTTATATCCCGTTCTTGGGAATTTTTTTTTTGAGAGGATATATAATTTGATTTTTGAAAAATACTGAAACAAAAAAAGATGTGAGAGATAAATTCAAGAATTAGAACGTTAAGATTTTTGCGGAGAATATTTTAGAATAAAAAATTCTAAATACACCAAGGTAAATAGAAAAGTGTGCTCTAAGAGAGAATAGTACAAAGTTTAAACATAGAAATAATTAAAAAATTATATTTTTCAGACACCGTATGTAACTTTTTTTTTCCTTCAAAAATAAATTTGTTTTCCAAAATTTGGTTTTACAAAGTATATATTCACCATGTTCAAAACCACGTGCCTTTAAGAAGGTCTCTTCACTGTTATTCGGTGCTGCGGAGTGCACAGAGATCTCAGCACGAACGGAACTGCGGAGATGAGAAACCAGCGCGCTTCCTTTCTTTTTCCAACGTGTCTTCTTCTTCTTCTTCTCAGTTTAGCTCTTCGCTCTCAATCCGAAGTTATAGCGCTAACATCTGATGCTTTCTCTGATAAGGTACGTCTTCCTTAAGTAAAATCCTATCTCGACATTTTTTTGTTACAATCCTTCGTTACCGTCAAACTTGGTATTTGAATGAAAAATCCTCGCTTTCTTGTACTGGTTTTTGCTTTATTCTTTCGAGTTCATTACACTTTATACTTGACTGACCGTAGTTGTTTTTCCAAAGGTTGAAATATTCGGAGCCGAATGGGACTTTCTTTTAGTAAAGTTTTCTTGCAATCAAAGGGAACCCGTTTCGAATCCATAGAGATATTTTTTTTCCCTCTAGTTCCATCTGATTGACGTTTGACGTTTGCCTTTGTAAATGATGATTGGGATAGGAGAACTTGCATATTAGGGGTTGTGTATCTGTTCAATAGGAGAGGGGTTTGTCATAAAGCTATTATTGAATTGTACCTCCCACGTTATTGTAATGATCTCATCTGTCAACTATGTTCTTTTTGTGTTTTACGTAGATTAAGGAGAAAGATACTGTATGGTTTGTGAAATTCTGCGTTCCCTGGTGCAAGCATTGGTAAATTTTTTTCCCTAATCTTTAGTTTACTCTGCAATAAACTAGACTTGATTTTGAAGCTGCTCTTTCAGACTGTTTTCTAACTTCTTATAATTACCATGATTTTCAGTAAGAACTTGGGGTCATTGTGGGATGATTTGGGACAGGTGATGGAAGGAGAAGATGAAATAGAGATTGGAGAAGTCGATTGTGGCATGAACAAACCAGTATGTAGTAAAGTTGATATTCATTCATATCCTACCTTTAAGCTCTTTTATGATGGCGAAGAAGTTGCCAAATACAAAGGTAATTAGCATTTTTCTTTCCTGTAGATGATTAATTTTATGGATTCCACTCAGTTCCTGTTTAACCATATCCAATTATGACATATTGATGTTTCACGTTTGCTAATATATCTTGTTGCCTGTATATATTTTACCCTGGATTAAATTAAGGTTAAAACATCTTTGGAATTTTTATAATAGGAGTTTGGAATACCAAACAAGGCATTTCTGATTTCTCTAAGTTATTGCATCCATGAAATTCAGTGGTTGTGATGGTACAGACCCTTACATACTTCCTGTTGATAGATGAGGAGGTGCAAGATTGCACCTGTCTCCTGTGAGATAATCATGATGATCAGATGAGTTTAATAGTTATCAAAGATTGTGATGTATGGTATTGAGGGTCGGTGGTATGTATGGCCTACTACTAAGATTTCATTGTAAATTCAGAAATTCAGAACCTTTTTTAAGTGAAATTTGTGTTATTTTTGAAAATTTTCAGGTTACATGTCGTTGAAGGGAAGTAAAGTCGTAGATTTAAGCTTTGTTAATTCATCAGTTCCAAAGGAAGCCAATATATATATATATATATATATATATATTTTCTATTGAGAGTCAAACCATGATCTTTTTATCATAGTTCAATATCCTTTTATCCTTTCTTGAGTTTTTTCTAATATTTTTATTTAGTTGCAGGATAGTCGTTGTAACTACTCTCCCCCCTCCCATCTTTTCCCCCAAATCAAAGTTAGAGGAGAAATCACAGATGAAGTCTAATATTTTTTATGTTATGCAAATGTTCAGGTCCAAGGGATGTTGAATCATTGAAAATTTTTGTTTTGGAAGAAGCTGAAAAGGCTGCAGCAAAAGCACAACTTGACAGCGAACAAGAATTGTAATGATGTTTGAGGACTGAGGTATGTCACCATGATCCTCACCCTCTGCAGGTTTATCATTGTGTTCGTTCTCCTGAGTCTTTCTATTTGTACTGCATAATGGAGGACTTCAAATTTCAGAGGATGGTGTTACATCATTCACTGTTTTTGGCAGCCATTTTGTTTGTATACTCTTCTGAGTTTTATCTCAGAAGTCAACTATGTTTTGATTTGTTGTGGTAATTGATTGACAGTTGCATCTCGCGCTGTCGTTACCAGGAGGGTCAGTAGGTTTTTGCTACAGGTCGTGCACCTCCCAGATTAGTAACCGCCTTTGAATTCAGACTGAGATTAGTGAAGATCTTATTCTGCTCTGCTTAGATCAACCTATGTATTTCCGACGTAGTTGTGAATTTAGAACTAATTTTGTATACAACCTCATTTCATTTTGTTAGATCTTTGGAGTTTACAAATCTGATAACATCTTGTTCAATGAGTGGTTCAATTTTGAATGCCAATGGTGGTGGGGTGAGAATATTTGCAGGAATTATTTTATTTTTTGTCTTTTAAATGCACAACATCTACGGAATCAAAATATGACATTAAGTCAATAAATACATAAACAATTGACACAAGAAATTCCTGTACAGGACTGATATACCACGTTTACAGGATTAAAAAGCGTCAGATGGGCTAATGAAATCTGCAGGCGTTCAGGATTTGTATACCGAATTTGACAAAATTTGTAGAAATTGCCTGTCTTAGAAGGCAGCAACCAGCAAGTGCACCAAAAAACTGAAATTCTTGAAGCAACTCATGTTTGTTTTTCTCTCTCAGATTACAAGTGGGTCTTAGTACCTTTCTGGTTGATTTTGCTTCACTATTGTGTAGTAGTTCAGTATATTGGAGGTTTTTTGCTTAAATAATTATGGATGGAAGCTTCGATTCACAAGTTGCTTTTGCAGTATCGGCAAAGCATCAGAAGTCTTGGACTCATGAAAGCACCCTGACCAGCAAATCACCCCATCAATTAAACTGAAGAGATCCGGTAGCCTCTGATCGATTCAGGCTGCCTCCATTAGAAGATTAAGAGATTCACTATAGAACGTTTAGCACATTAGAGAAGCCAAAACAATCATATGATTATTAGAGAAGAGGGATCCCAGAGAGAAAAGAGAGCATTCTACTTAGATAATTGAGAACCATTTGGGGCATGGTATAGTTACATTGAATGTAAAATAATTTCCGCTTGGAAGCAAGAAGGGAAAGCTGAAACCTACGTACCTTAGCTTCAACATTAACTCGATCCTCTTGTTTTGTCATTCGACAGTATGAGTGTTCATTGTGCAATGGAAGGTTAACTATGCAGGAGAAATGATGCCAAAAGCCCTGCTCCGGCCTGCTCGTCGATGCTAGGATGGACACAGGTGACGGCGTCATCCCTCCTGCGTAGTAAACCTTTCAATGCCGTTACTCCATCCATCTTCACCATCAGTGCTTCTGCGATTCTAGGCCAGGCAGCCAATCCATAATATATGGACCAGAATTGTCTGTGTGTGTGTATGTTTTCGTTTACATGCAGATTGGCAGCCAACCACGACACTCATTTTATCGTAATGAATTGTAACCACAGAGCAGAGCGGCCCTATTTGAAAACTCCGTTTTTGCATTATTACTATCTGTATATGTTTTCTTGTGGTCGGGATTCCATCATTCCAAAATAGGTGACATTGCTGAGGAGGTCATTGCTCTAACGTCAGCTGCTATAGCCACTTGTTGGTGGATGTTCTAGTTCATTGACTCTTTCAATCCCATCAACCTGGGTTTACTGGAATCATACGACAATATTTTGTTTATAATGAAGAGAAAAATGAAATTGGGAAGAGAAGAACGTGTAATATGAGAAACATAGGGTCCATAATGTCGGATTTCAAACAGAGCCTTCGAAAATTAGAGGACAAGAGACTTATTTTGGCTCATTTTCCATGGTCTAGCCTCTCAATTACCTAGTAGACTAAGGAATAAAAATGAATGATGGCGCTTGATACTCATACCTTTAAGAATATATCTTGTGTACCCTCAGATACACGAAAATGTTTTATGCCACAGGCAGAGACTCTAAGAATTAGAATGGTTTGATTTACCACTCCCTCTGTTTTCTAGATTCTTCCATTATGGAATAGCTGTAGAATGTGAGAGTAATAGCAATGGTGGCAAGTTGCTAAGGTGTGGTTTTCTAAGCGTAGGACTCATTCAGTGACTTTGTGGTGTAGGTCCAATAGGAACAACTCGGACAAGCACTCAAAACTCAAAATCAATATTGTTAATCAATAAGAAAAGGCAAAACAAACAACGGTCTAATAGTTTTATTTATAGGATATAAGTTACAAAAATGTAACCTAAACAAACCTCTAACTTAACTAAAACTTCTAATGAATATATAATTATTCTAGATTTAGATAACTACTATCTAAATAATCCAAAATAAAATAAATTTCTAAATTCTAAATCGTACTCTAATCAAATTAATATTAATTAAATAATTAAAAGAGTAAATTATAGTAACCTTCTCTTCTCTTTTGAGATTTAGTTAAGTTATACTTAATATTTTTTTATTTCAAAAATTATACTTGGCTCCCATGACATTTTGATATTATGAAGTTTTTTTAATTTATGTTTTGTCAAGAATGTTAATTTTTTACATATAATAAAATTATAATTTTATTCTTAATATAACAGTAAAGATAAGTAAATTAATGTTAAACTCTAATATAATACTATGGTTTTATTATTAATATGATAATAAAGATAATAAACTAAATAATAAACTATTTTTTAAAAAAAATACATAATAAATGGAAAGTTAATTTTATTAATATAAAATAAATAAATAAGTTGAGTATAATTTTTTAAAAAATATTAAATATCATTTGACAAATTTTAAAAAAAAGTGTTTACAATTTACTCTAATTAAAATATCGCCAAAGAATTAAAAAAAGCCCCCCCACTCACCGTATTGGATCTTCTGCATAGCAGAAAATTTGCGTTCAAATCTTATTTCACCGGTATTGAGATTCCCGTGAATTGTGGGATTGGGATTCCCATACTAATTTGATGGAATCAAAAATATTCCAAGGAATGAGAAGCTAATATACAGTGTTGTTCTCATCAATCCATTCCATCCTGTAGCATCCTGTGGCATATCGCTGATGACGATGAAAGCTGGCAAGATGACGAGATCGTCACGGCAGAAAAAGCATCTCAATATAAAGGCATGCGCGGATAGCCACACCAGTATGTTTTCATCAATGTTTTTAAAATCTTATTGGTTATGGTATGGATAGGAGTATTAATTCATGCTTTATTTATTGATTGAATTATAATTAAATTAGTAATAATTAAATATATTTTTTAAAAAATTTTATATATTAAAATTTTAATATAATAAATAAATTTTAATAAATTTTAAATATTTAATTACTAATTTAATATTTTTTAAGATATTATGAAAATTAATTTTTAATTAAAAATAAAAATTATCTATGATTAAAAGTTAAGAGTATCTAATATTAAATTTTTAAAAATTTTAAATTATATTAAGATTCTATTTATTATTAATAAACAAATAATAAATAATAATTTTGACTAAATACCTTAATATTTGAGAGAAATCTTATTAAAAAATTGAATATAATAAAAAGCAAACATAAAAAATAATCAACTATGCATATTTTATTTCTCTTATATTCTCTTTCTTTTTTTTAATTTTTATATTTTAACTTCCTCATCTTTTTTATTACCTTCTATTTTTAATTTGTCAAATTTATTTAGGATGAATTATTTTATTATATAAAAAAAATTTTTAAAAAAATTGGCTCAAACCGGTTTAAACCAATTTTTGATCAATTTTTTAGTTAGCTGATTTTTTAGATCTCCTAAACTAGACCAAAGACTGGTTCTAGATCGAACTAGTCAAACTAGTCAGTCTAGTATGATTTTTAGAACTATGGTTTTCATCATAAAAAATATTGAAAATTTATTTTATTATAAAAATAATCTAAATAAATAATTTAATATTTTTTAACTTTAAAATATTATAATTTTTGTTTAACCTTTTTTATACAAATAAAATAGCATGTATATTTTTTTATCATATTATACAAAATATAATTAGTTACTTAAAGCTACAAGTTACTTAAGAACATGTTTTTATTTTTGAACTTGAATGATATACTATATATATATATATATATTAATAAAGTTACTGTAAAGAATATTTATAAAATATTAAAGTTCAATTAATGTGTGAAAGAATTAAGAAGAATAAAAATAAAAGTTGAATTAAGGTGAGAAAATATCAAAAAGAATAGAGATAGAAGATGATGAGTGACAAAAAACTTGAGTTATTTTTAATTTTTTAAACATTTATTACTTAAATAATAATATAAATATTAAATATATATTTGAACAATATATAATAATTACTTTTTTAAATTTGAATGAAATAAATTTATTTTTTTAATATAAAATAAATAACGCATTTGAAAGTGAGTAAGAAGAACCTTCTCTAATAATGTCCTTTACAGAAAATTATTTTGAACCCATTAGATTATCTTTTTCCCTTTCTTTTCTTAGATTTATTTTTTTTAGATTTATTCCTCCCTATTGTATATCCCATATTTCAAATAAGATAGATAATTTAGTAGAAATTACTTATATTTCAAATGAATCTTGTCTTGATGAAACTTTAGCCTCCATTCTTAATTCTTATGAGTTTTATCATCAAAATCGTTCTTTCACCTATTTTATTTGAAAGCTCATCTCTCTTAAAAGTGTTCCCATCAAAGAAATTGTCCAAGGCACAAAGATGGATCATGTAGATTGAGATATACCTAAGTTGAATAATATGTCACCTTAGAAATTCCTACCAGCCTCATCTTTCATTGGATCCATCAAGAATATACTCATCTTTACCTTGGAGCTATCAAAAAAGTCCTTACCCTTCATGAACGTAAAGGGATAACAACAACAACTTGAGTGTCCCTCCTAGATGCCAATTACACTTCCTTCCAAAATGCCTTGATTGGCGTAATCTTTGTCACTTTGAATGGTGAAAGTATTATTCTTACTATTGTATCACATTTCAACATGAAACTTTTAGATTTGACACTTGCTACCAGACTCAAAGTGCAAATTTAGATTATTGGAGTTGAACAAGTTAAAAGCGCCATCTCAACCACTCTTCACCATTAAATGATTTATTATCTTCAAAATCATGCTATAGACCTTCAGTTTCCAAATACAATTGATGATATTTTGTACATAGTTTTTGACAGACTAGACCATACCACCATTATCCAAATACCAAAGCAAATCCTTAAAGAAGAACTTCTGCAATTGATGCTTTTGGAATAAGTTACTAATTATGAAAACGAGTTCCATAGCAGTCAAAAAGTCTTTCAAACCATTGCTTCTCTTATTATAGAAAAATTTGGAGATGGGACTATTAAGTCAATCTTTAAATGTTCTAGAGCAGAAGAAGGAACTTTCTTTTCACTTGTCTCTTACATACCTTCAACCCATCAATCTATGTTAATCACTCTTGTTGCAAAATAACAGCAAAAGAAAGGTATCATGCTAATCAAATATTTTTATCCTAATAGGCATTATGTCTATGTTGAAAAAATTAATGATAATTTTATCTAAGATTGTGGTCCCTCAATGTGTGACCTAGATTGTGGATGTTTCATGGATAGTTGGCAAGGCCTAAAAGACAATGAGTGTAGGCCATAAGACTTTGTTGCTATAGCCACTTGGAAGCAAAAGAAAAAACTAACTTGAAGTCCAAGTTTTTATTCTTATTCAAAGAAATCTCATGATTATGATAGTGATGATGATGATAAGTCAAAACCCAAACCTTCTTGGGTAGGCATAAAAAATCTTAGGTCAAAATCCATATCCATCTATGAATTGTTAAGGGAGTTAGATCATGAAAACCTTATTCCAAAACCTAAATTTGTTCTTACTCCATAGGTCCTACTATAGCCTACTCCTTGTATAATGTTTTCATTATCATAAGCTTATGACTTAAAATTTTCTCCAATAGAAAGAAGGATCAATCCTAAGAATAAGATTACATACAAGTTGTTTGCTACGCCTACAAAGGTTGCTCCTAATGGAGCCATGAAACCTGTCAAGCTAAAAAAGTACTTAATTGGCATACTCATAATGCTATGACTCAAAATTGTGTTATCTAAAAGATTGATTCTTGTCTTGAAAATATTATAAATCAGATTGCTTAGACAAACTCTTATATTGATGGACTTTCTACTTAGGTCCAACAATTGTACCAAAGATTGTAGTAATAAGTTTCGACATTATATGCTAAATTAAAAAACTTTATTGAAATAAGGTATAATGGCTTAGGATTCTTCCAAAAAGAATTAGGAGATTGAAGACTCAAATTGGTCACATTGAAAGAGATTTAACTAAAGATCAGTTTAGAAGCATTTATGAAACCTACCCTTCTCCATTACACCTTTCCACAATCTATATCCTTTTCCACCATCTTACTCTTATCCTCTTGAAATAGATTATCAGAAATATTTCAAAATGAATTATAAAGTTTTTCAAAAGAAAGAGGATTATCTTCATCCATCACAGTTGCCTAAACAAACACCTCCACAAAGAACCCTTAGACCACCACAAAAGCCTTAATATCCTACCAAATTTGAACCATCCCTTTCTTGGCCCAAATCTTTTGAATACCCCCTCAAACTACTAAAAATCAAAACACCTCCTTTTTCTAAGAAAACCTAATCACCATATTCAAACCAACGAGACAAGCAACCAATGCAAACAAAACCTTCTTAACCTCCTCCTGTCCAACTAAAAAACCAAAAGCCTTCTAGAACCATTGCTCTTGTAGAAAGATTGCCTCATTATGACTATAGTTCTGATTCTGATCATACTAATGAAATTAGGTCAGAACCAATCAGTTTAAATGAGTCTAATATCATGCTTATGTCTCAACTTTTTATATGGTCACTCCTAATCCTGCTAAAGAAGGTGAGGAATCCAATATGATTATGTTGAAAACGAAGAATATGTTGAATATTATCCTTATGAAACCTCTTTAGATCATGCTCAAACTCAAACCTGTCCTTTAACTAGACCTTGGTTCACATTCGATGATATCCCTCCAAACAAATGGAGAGATATACTACATGATTTTTCTACATGGATAAATCTCTAAATGACAAAGCCTAACGCAAACCTTGAAGTAGTTCTTACAGAATATGTAGTAAGGTTTATAGGGATTCTTTGAGAATGGTTTTAAAGCCTAGAAGAATATCATCAAATTTAATATACTTGTGCCTCAAGTGCTAACCCGTTTCTTGGAGTAATTCATAAAGAATTTCTTAAAGACTTTTACTTAGTTGATAAGCAAAGGAGACAAGAGTACTTTCAAATGCGTTGTTGTTCTCTCAACAAGAAAAATCTTGATCATCATTATCAAATGATGGCTGAAAGATATTATATGTTTAATGGTTTTAATGATGAAAATCTTTGGGCATACTTTCATAGCCTCTTTATTATAAGAACTTCAATTAGAGCTTTTGAGAGCAATACAATCACTTCGAAGAGATATGATAGATATCTCTTTAAGAGAAATATACCAGTTTGCTCTTGTTACTCTTAAAAAGCTGTGTGAACAGTATAAAATGTTTGATTTAATGATGGAAGAAAAAATGGTCCTTCAAAAGGCCTGTAAGAAGCTATATCTTCGAATTAAGTGCAAAGACAAATACAAATGTTCTTATTCTACAAAGAAAAAATCTTATTTCAATGATGCCCACTTCAGAATTCACAGGAAGTTCAGACAAAGATATAAGAAGCCTATAAGATTCTTTAGAAGGTAGACTACACAATACAAAAAAAAAAAAAGGATTGATGCTACATTTGTGGAAGGAAACAAAATTTTGCAAAACAATGTCCTAACAAATCAAAGAAAGATGTCAAACTTCTTCAATAGCTATAACTCAACATTCTTCTTCAATAAGATAAAAAGATAAAAGAACTTTTTTCAGAGTAGGAAGATGCTGATGGTGCTTTTGTTTTTGCCTTATTGGGCTTACATTTTTCAAACTCATATCCCTCCTCAGATTTTAAACATTCTATTATTTTTTAAGATACTAACAATTCCCTTCAATACAATTATTCCTTCCTGCCATGCAACCAAGTGGAAAATGCAGATCCTCCAATGCCATACATTAAGATGTAGGTTCTTAAAAGCAAGTATCATAAACCAATTGTTGTTATAGCCTACATGGATATAAGTATATCAAAGAGCTTAATGAATCCTAAAGTTTTTCCTCCCAAACTTGGAAGAAGCATTTAGAATATTTCAATGCAGTTGATGGAAAAATCTTCAATGTGAATCTTATTACTTAAAAGAAAATTGGTATAAGGATCTATCCTAATTGTATCATTTGGACAAAAATTCTTGGTAGTAGCCTTCTTGATAAGGATATTCCCATTGTCATGGGTGTTTATTATCAAGATAAACAATTACAAATCCTCCCTTGAGGAATTCAATTCAAGCAGAACTTCAAGCTATATATGACTATTCCTAAGTTGTTTGAACTTTAACAAGTCCTTCTTGGATATGAAGAAATTAGGGATCAACTTATATAATTTTGTCCAAAAAGCTATGATCAATTCACTCATCCTTCTTTTTTTTTTTAAATAAAGAATTCTTTATTCAACTTCCTTTTAAAAGGAATGAGGATATTCATCCAATAAAAGCTTCACATTCTGGAATAAATCTAGACGATGTAACCCTTGCCAAAAAAGAAGGTGCAACTTTATTAAAGTAAAGTTTCATTGAGCCTACCAAGTCAAATTGGGCTTGTCAAGCTTTTTATGTTGAAAAAAGATTAGAACAAAAAAGACGAAATAAGAGGTTAGTTATTAATGATAAGCCTCTAAACATGTTCCTCTAAGATGATAAGTTTTCACTGCCAAAAATCAGTTCACAGACTAGTCTACTTAAAAATACAAAGGTTTCAAAGTTTGATCTTAAAGTTAGATTTTAGCAATTAGGTATTGATCCCTCTGAAAGGTACAAAGCAACATTTTGCATTCCAAATGCTCAATACCAATAGACTGTTATGTCATTTAGGCTTAAAGTGGCATTATCTCTCTTCCAAAAAAGTAATGATTAAGATTCATAAGCCCCTCCTAAATAGTACTCTTAATCGATGATATTCTTCTTTTCTCTGAAAAGGAAAAAGATCATAAGAGGCTCCTTCAACAGTTCCTAGATATTACCAAGTAGTATGGAATTATGCTTTTAACTCGCAAAAGCTAATGAGGCCAAACCCAAATTGAGTTCATTGGGATGAATATTTCCAATTGACATTATGATCCAGGCTTATACATTATCCAAGAATTGCTTACCTTTCCAAATAAGGATCTCACTTTAAAACAAATCCTCAGGGTAGTCAACTTTCTCAGAGATTTTATCCCTCATGCATCAAATCATATTAGCCAACTGTCAAAACTTTTGAAAAAGAAGAACCACCCACCTTAGGGACATGAGCAAACAATAGCTATAAATCATCTTAAATAGGTCACGCAAAATCCTTTACCTTTAAAGATTTTTGACAAAGAGAAAAAGATACTTCAAACTGATGCTAATAATGATTTTTAGGGAGCTATCCTTATAGAAGAAATTGATAGCAAGCAATATTACTATAGACATATAAGCAGATAATTCAAAGATTCTGAAAAGCATTAAATCTCAACAACCTTACTACTCTTATATCTAATAGGTCAACTCTGGGTGCTACTCAATCTTAAATATGCTCGAGCTCATTCATCAACTAAGTTAGTCTCTTTCTTAGACTCATGTACTAAGCCCGCTGGTCATTTATTAATTAATTTTTCTTGACATCTACTAGTGGGTTATTATCTCTCTTTCATCATGCTCATATTAGGGGTCTTATTCTCTGGGCTCTGTCTAACCCCATAATAGTTTATTTCTCATATTAATCTAAATATGACCAACAAGGCCTTCCATATGGCAATACACTCCATCATTACTGGTACTTCCTTTATATTCAACCCACCATCAAGGCAAAAGGGTTCTACCTTTTACATTATTCATATATAGCCAAACGGTACACCTGAGCTATCAGGGCTTTTTAGAGTGTTGCTTATAGACTCTAGCCTCTAGCTTGAGGGAATAACTTTTTAAAATTTCTAATTCATCTAGACATTTGGGTGCCTTAGGTAGAGTAAATAAATCTCTTTCTCATTTTTCCTCTAAGCTGGCCTTGTATAGCAATAGTTTCATCTCATACTGTGTTGCATCAATGTTTAACTCTAAATCGAGCAAAACATCTCAAAATGGTGTGGGTGTGGTAACTAGAGACCTCTTATAATCTTTCTAAGGAAGCCTCTCTAACAGCTGCGTAGAAATCTCTCGCTACTCATACACACAGCTTACCACTGATCCTAGCGAGCTACCATAACTCATAAAGCTTTAGCTGTAAGATCACTTAACTCTATTGTAGTAATTATAAAGGCCAACCTCTCTTAATGTTCATTGCCTACACTAACACTATTCCCCAAATTGCTTAGCATAACTATAGACATACACCACTTTTAGACACCTAAAAATGTCTCCTACAAGACTTTTCATAACTATGTAACCCTTTATATAGCCTTATCGCCACATCCTTAAGCCATAAACATCCCTAAAAGGACTATAATCAGGCTCTGATACCAATAAATATAATACCTTAACCTCTTAGATATTTTACCATAGTCTCATTGTCCATCTCAATGCATTTCATATGGATTGGAGCATAATCATACAAAGAAGCCAACATTTCACATGGAAAAGGCATTAAATTAATGGAATTAATTATGTTATGTAAGATCCCAATTCCTCATTTTATGTTCCATGAACTATATAAACTCATCAATATCAATTTCTAGTCATAACATATCCATCAAGTCATACATATCATAATTGACCTCATTCATTTTGGGTTTAAAACTACATCACACAAAGCTCATGGTTTACTCTCAGATTCTAATATCAATTTTCTGATATAAATTTAAAAAATTCATAATTAATTTTAGAAAAATTAAAATCAAGCAAACCATACTATTCTGGAAAGTTATGGATATCCTCTTTTGATTAAAAATAATTTTAGACCAATGCAATAAACTTAAGCCGCCGGAACAATAACAGGTCAGGTTGCGTTACTGATAATGTCATGCAATTTCAAAAATTCATATCTCCCTTTACAGAACTTCAAATAAGGTGATCTCAGTGGCTATGAAAATTTTATTGTGTCTAGTTCATTTTTGTAAAATGTCATGAGTATTGGACTTCATTTGACCCACATGTAATACAAAAAAAGCAAACTGACCAAATGAACAGTAACCATATCATTTTTGCATAATTTAGCCAATTTTAAAAAATCATAATAAATTCTCTAGAGCTCCAAATTGAGTACTCTCTATGTCTATAAAAAGCTTTAGATGAGACCTACTTGCTAGCCAAATTTTATGAAAAAACTCATTCATTTGGTTATACTTTGGTTCAGCTCTCTATTTGGTTAATTTTGAAGTCTTAAATGACATCTCAAGACACCAAATGGCCCTTTTTGCTTTCTACAATCACTTGAGCAAGTTTAAAAGCATAAACACCATACCTAAAATCTTACCAAATGATTCAAATCACCATGGAGCTCAATCTTACCTTGCCATATCCATATATACATAAGAACATCAAGTCACAAAATGGTAAAGGAATGGCAAAATCTTGCATTCTTATTCATCTAGCTTTTACATGGATACACACATTATTTGTACATATATTAGAACATGCTCAAGGGTCTACATCATAGATACATCTTATGGTTACATAGTTTGACATCAAAATACAAACAAAAGCTCAGTTACCTATCCATTTGTCAAGATCTTGCTTCTCATGCTTGTTGGCTTCTATTTTCTTGCCTACTTGGCTCACCTAGACATAGCTAGACATGTGTGGGGAAAGAGTGAGATTCAAAAAATTCCAATAGCTCTTAATCCTTTTAAACATATATAATGGAATGCTAAAACATTTCAAAGAATGCAAGCATAATATTCAAGCAACTAATGAACATGTATAAGGCATTTTCCTTGTCACATAAATTCATACATAGCAAACATAAGCTCTCAAGGGTATTGGTCTAGCTTTCCCTATCTTTCTTGAGACTTTTGGATTGTCTCACCTAATTTCAAGGGATTTTTGACTAAACTTCACTCTTTTTAAGACTTTTAGTTTTGTCTCATCTTCATCCTTGCTAAGGGGCTTTTGGTATAACCAAACCCATGCAAGACATTATGCAATCATAATCACATTTCAAAAAATATAATGGTACCATAACATGTAAGCATAAGCTAAAAACACTTCTCATAGCTTAAACACACATATAAGTATTCAAGGACAAGCAATCATCTAAGTCATGCATGAGAGAAAGGTTAAAGAGCTGCCTTGAAATAAAAACATAACACTTTCTCTTAAAATTCTTCGTCCTCTTTTTCAGCCAAGCCTTACAATTAGGTGGCCCTTGGTTCTCTTAGTCTAGACATATTAAAAGAGACATAAATCACTCATGGAAATAAACATTGACATCATACACACTCTATATAAAGCTACTTTGTTATATGGCTCCATTATGCTTCCATACAAGACCTTATGAAGAAACTAGGAGAATTCATGGTCTTGACTCCCATTTCTCATTCATTCTAGGTCTCTTGATTCTCTTTAGACTCCTTAGAATCATCACACATTCATTTTAAGTAACCTAACTATAAGTTGCTTTAGAATGTCATATTATGGAGCCTACACCTCCATCTCACATTCCATGACTTCTAAAATTTTTTCAAGACTTCCACTAATGTTCTTCTATTATATTTAGTCCCATTTTAGGTTTAGAACAAATTAAAACATTCTTTAAGTGCATGAAGTGGGTTAGACCGAAACTATAGAGGCTTGCAGCATTCATAGAGTTTGCTTCATTTCATTTAGGGAAATAGCATATATGAGGCTTTCTAGGTGTTTTGAGAACTTATTCATACTCTTAGACAACTTAAATTATCATTAGGAAGCTTCATATTTGCCAAGGTACAACTAAATCCCTAAATTCTATAACTTGCATTTTAAAGCTTCATTTTCACTTCTAGTTGTATATTCTTAATCCTCACACTCCATAATCGTTGGTTCCATTAGGAATACATGAAGAAAAACTCTCTTCCTCACTTTTTTTTAGACCGAAGCTTAAATGGCTTAAAAACACAAGATTTTACAAGTGTTTCAAGTAAAATTTTACTTTAAAACAGAGCTCTCTTTGCATAAATTTTTTCCATCAATTGGTTTCTTGAAAAGAATTCTTTTTTTTTACTTGAGTCAAACCTGAATCTTCAAGTTTTCAAGAAAAGAAAACCACCATTAGAGAGCTCTTAGAGAGAGGAACAACTTTCTTAACTGGTGTGGGATGAAATGAAGCTGTTTACTTACCTAAACAGAAGCTTTAACCTTTTCTCTCTCCCCCCCTTTTAGTGTCATGCCATAGCTCTCTAAAAATCTGAAAATGGAAGCTTGGAGAAGATGATAGGGTGTAATTTTACTTAAGAAGCCTCTTTTACAATTTTTTAAAATAACCATTTTGTCCCTACGCACATGTTTGCTCTATTTATGCTTATTTTAACTCCTTTTTTAGGACTATTTTTTTTATCATAAAATTTAAGTCCTCTAATTCATAAAATACTTTTAGTTTCATTCAAATTAGATTTAAAACTTGTGCGAACGAACCAATTAAAGTTTGAGTTAACCGACACTCTAAAACGTAAACCAAAAAGGTTTAAATCATTCTAGGGGTTCCTATGGTTTTTAGGGCCTCTGAGAATCTTGGAAAACTTATTTTTTCCATTTAAAAATCTATCTTTTGAGTTTTCTAAAAAATGTCTAAAATTATAAAAATATCACTGTATCTTCATTAAATTTCGTCTGATTATTCTAGCTTAATTTTTAGGGCACCTCTGATCTTGGATCTTCATTATTTGAGGTCTAGATTATTACTATAATTTTATTAGATCTCAAATTATTCTATCTAGGGGACTTTTTTTTTTATATATGGTACATTTCATACGTTTACGAAGAAACCCGATGATACACTTAATAAGTTGATTTTATCTTTGGATTTAAATAATATATAAAATATGTATATGTATATGTATATGTATATGCGTGTGTCTATATATATTAAAAAAGCATTTGTAATTAAGATTTTGAGAACATAAAATTTGAGTTGAAATGAAGAAAGAGTTAAGGAGAGAGGTAAAAACTTGAGGAGAATAAGATAGTAAGCTTAGCTTGTGGCCTGAACACGATGCCAAAAAGCATGTATATATGCATTATTCTTTTACCATAATTTTGATTATACTTTATGGTCACTTAACTTCATATGTTATTTATGTTTGTTCAAGTTTTTGTTCACTTGACATTCAGTCATTGGTGTGATAGTTAAGTTGAATGTTTGTTAAGTGCATGCTTATTATGTGTGAATTATTTCTTTAAACTAAATTCAAAAAATTTCTTAAGGCATAGAAGTTTGGAATTGCAATGGACAAATAGAATGATATGTGGTATGAAACTTGAAATCTTGGCAGTTATAATTTTGATAGACATGCCATTAAAGTCTTGTAGAAATGAAGCAATCATTCTATACCCTCGAGCAATTTAACTTTTGCAATGATAGAATTCAGTTTCTCTTTCTCAAAATCACTCAATCAAAATTTTAATAGGTATATGGACTAAATATTCAATCATTTTACCTTTAATAGAAGATGTTCTCATAGTAAAAAAATTTTATGTCAGGTATTATCGAAATATATAAAGAAGAAGGATAGTAAGAAGAAACATGAAAGAAAAAAAAAACTCAAGAAAATGGCAAAAGATCAATGCCAAACTTCTAGGAAAGCCTTTATGTTTTGAAACCTTAAAAGAAAAATAAGCTCCAAAGTAAATAAAGACGAACCATCGAAGAAAGAGTAATGCATGTTGACCAGTGTAAAAATTTCTAAACCAACAAGGCCTATTATAGTCAAGAAGGCAATTCATTTAAGAAAGGGGAAAGAAAAAGTCACGAGTGCAGAATCACAATCACATCCATGACGATAAGAAGATTTGCTACCACTTTTCATGTCCAGTGATCACATAGACAGATACATATCAGAGCTTGTCCTTTAACCAATTGTAATAAGTCAGAGTGTAAACTTTTAAGCTTTACATAAACTCAAATGCCAACTTGAGAGCTCTTTTAAATGTCTTAATTAGTTCCTCATTGTCTCCATCAACAAATTATTATATAAAAATCTTATCAAAATGTTCTATGCAAATTTTATGGTGATGGAGACAAGAAAGGCAATTAGATCAATGGTAAATGGAAAAACATTTGCCATTGAAATTGGGTATTTAGAGCAATTTTTTGATACCTTTTTTCTCCAAATGTAAGGACTTTCATTCTGGCAGTTATGCCAAGTCAAAAGAATTAAAGGTAAAGTACAATGAAACATTGGACTGTATAGTGGAGTAACCAAATCTGCTTAAAGATTCAAAGGTCAATGTTGAAGCCTTATCTTTTGATTAATAGGTTGTTACTTATATTATTAGGATCACTTTATTTCCCAGAAATAGGAGTTTTGACACTCTAAGCTGAAGAGGCATATTTTGGGTTCATTAATTAAGGAAGAGGCAAAATGTTAACCTACTCTATTGGATCATAAAGTTTATAAAGGAAGCATTAGAGACCAAGCTTCATATTGGTAGCTTACCATATAGGATGCTACTTACATGGATCTTTAAGTCTCAGAGCATAAATTTTAATGGTTATGTTTCAAAAAACCTAACATCTACTTATAATGCTACAACTATCAAATGTATAATCTATGTGAATGTTGATGGCAAGTGGATTTGACAATGTGATATGGTAGAGTTTATAAAAGATCTTAAAGCTTTCTTCCTTAAGTCATTGAATTCTAGATTCTTTTTTTCCTTAGACCTTAAGGAAAAGTTAGGTCATCAAAATGGCATATCCCTAGGCTTGAATCTTCTTTTGAGTACATTGTTGAGAATGCTTATTTTCCTAAAAAAGAATCATCTAGCATAGATGACAATATCCCAATTGTGAGTAAAAAAGAGACAACCTTTTAATCCTCCCCTGAAAGAGTACAAGGTGCAATAAGTCTAGCTTCGACGCCTGTTGCACCATTGATAACTATCCTTTAATTAGAAGGAAAAGAGAAAGCCAATTCAACTGCAGAGGTTGACGAAATTCCCTTGGGCAGTGTTGAGGTTGTAAATGCCTATATTGCAGATGAAAGTGTAAATTCATCTTTTGCCATTTTTCTTCTACCTAAGCATATTGCCATAGTTGCAGAAGAAGGCGACTCCACTCAATCTCCTACTATTGTTAATAGAGAAAATATAAAGAAGTTGAGGAACATCTAACTATAAAGGACACCCTTGTTGACATGACCATGATTATAAAGGTTGAGGTAGTCATTGTTGTAGTTATGGAAGAAGGCCATGCTAAAAAGGTAGAGGTTAGAGAACATATGAATGAAATTTAAGCGATGGAGAATAAAATTGAGCAAATTCAACTAGAGCCTACTCCATAGCTAATAGTAATTGTCATTGGAGTCGTGGCTAGCTCTTTTCTTATGCATCATGATGCGGAGGATGAAATAGTGGCCATCAAAGAAATTGAGTCATCCTTCTTCCTTATGCCTCTTTTTATGTTGACTTTACCTCTACCTCCACAGTCTCTTACCTCAACTACCATATGTGAGTTCATCTATTCCACAATCACAACTCTCTACACTTGTTCATTTTGCTTACTCGTTTATTTGTGTTTACTCAACTTTGTTTATTGTGTATGTTTGCTTAATTTTTTTATTTGCTTAAACTTAAGTCATATATGTGGTAGTTAAGTTGAATATATGTGATGTGAAAGAATATTATCCATAAGTGAATTCTCTAAAATTAATTCATCAAACTTTCTGAGGTGCAAAAGTTTAGAATTCCAATGGAACATTTTAATGACATATATTGTCAAATTTAAATTATGGCGGTTACAATCTTGGTGAACACTTAATTAAAGCCTTGTAGTATCAAAGTGATGCTTCACTATCTTGGAGTAGTTCAATTTTTACTAAAGTTGTATTCACTTTCTCTTTCTCTCTTGAAGCATTACAAGAAAATTAAAATCTCAAATAGTATATGGATGTGATGTTCAATTGTTTTACTTTGCATTAAAAAATGATCTTACAGACAAAAGAAATTCACCTCTATGCTAGGTATTATAGACATAGACGTGGAAGATAAAAAGCAAGAATAAGCCCACAAAAAGAATTAACATAAGATGATGGTAAAAAAACAACACAAAGTCTTTAAGAAAGTCTCTAAGGTCACAAGCCCTAAAAGAAAGAAAAGTTTCAAAGTAAGCTAAGATAAGCCCTCAAAGAAAGAGGAATACATGTTGACCAGTATTATAATCTCTGAAGAAAATAAGCTTGTTTTAGTTGAAAAGGCAGTTCCTATGAGAAAAAAGAAATAAAAAGTGTTTGATTTTGATCCTTTATCTTATTTTTGACCACAAAAAGATCTATTGCAGCTTTTTTGGTCTAGTGAAGTGCTTAACTGTTATTTGCCAGAATTTTCTCATTGACCAATAATCCCTGGATGAAGTATAGATTTTTATATGTTATGTCAATTGAATTGTAATGTTGAGAAAAAGTTCAAACATCTAAGATGGTTTCCCCTTGTGCTATTAATGAACCAGTTTATGAAAATCTTGTTTGCATGCTCTATGCAAATCTCATAGTGGCTAAAATTGGAAAAGTTATAAGCTTAATGGTGAGCGAAAAATTTATTATAATAGGTATTGCTACTATGGAGAAAGTGTTTAATGTGCCTTTATGCAAAAGTAAAAAATTTTATTTTGGTAGTTGCTTTTACTGTAAGGAATTCAATGTGAAGTATAATGATTTGTTAGACTTTTTGATTGGGAGACCAAATTTGTTAAAAAGTTTAAAGGTCAATGTTCAAGTTCTCTGAGAACATAGTGGTTGCCTACATCATTGACACAACTTTAATCCCCTAGAGTAAGAGTTTTAGTGTTTTGCTTTGCAATTTTTTTTGGGACTTATTGCTTTGTGAAAGGGATCAAAGTTGATGTCTTTTACTAAACAATCATGTTTATAGAAGAAACTTTAAAGGTTTGACTTAAGATGGCTAGCCTATCTTATGGAATGCTGCTAGCGAGTATCTTTAAGAAGTAAGGAATCAATTTTGACTATTTTGCTTCAAAAATGATTAAATCTACAATGCCATAACAATTAAATGCATGAACTATGTGTGTGTTAATGATTAGTGGATTTATTAGTACGATAATGATTAGTAGATTTATTAGTGCGACATAGTAAAGTATATGAAGGATTTTGAAACTTTTATACTTAAGTCACTAAATCCTTGATTCTTTTTCTTTCCTTGACCTAAAGGAAAAGCTAGGTCATTCAAACAACCTATCCCCAGCCTTGAATCCTCTTCATAAGATATTGTTGAAAGTACTTGTTTACCTAAAAAAGATTCATCTTTTGACATAGCTACCAAAAATCATGTACTAGTTGTGTGTACAAGTAGACTAACCCTTCATTCATTCTCAAAAAATGTGCAAGGACTAGTGTCCTGAACCCTAACTTCAACAGAAGCATTGGCACCTATCTAGGAAATTGAAGGTCAAAAGGGAGCCACTTTAGAAAGAATCTCCCTTGAGTTGTGCTATGGCTGTAAATGCCTCTGTTCCTAAGGAACCTTAAGATCAACTCATTATTCCTCCATCGGGGGCTATTGAAGAAGTTACAGAAGAAGGCCACTTTACTTAATCTCCTATTAGTGAAAAAAATGTTGAGAAAGTTACAGAACCTTTAAAAGTTAAGTACCTATTTATTGAACCATCCATCATTAAGGCAATCCAACAACAAATGGACTCCTTAACCCTTTTGTCCAAAAGCTCCAACTTGAGTATATTCAATAAAGAAGACTTTTAATAGAGTTTGCAAACTATTCAAGCTACATTTACTCAATATACTCAGGTGGTACATCAAGCTTTTGGGGTCTTAACTACTCAATTTCAAGACCTCTATAATTAAATTGATAATTTGTAGCCTTCTACTCCTGTGGTTTTTGAACTACTTGTTATAGGAAAATTTTGATATAAAATTTTATTAGTTTGTTTAAATATTTTTTATGGTTTTGATTTTTTTTATCCAATCATTCTTGCTAATATGATTCCTTATTGATTGCTCATTATCTTCCTTAACTTTTCTATATACTTACCCCTTTTGGTGCTAATAAAATGAGGCCAAAAAAATGTTTGTTTGTGTAAAATTCTTTATAATTATGCTTAACATATAAATAGTTGTGTTTAATTTTTTGAGTTACACTTAACTTATTTATAGTTATGCTTAACTTATTGTTGGTTATGCTTAAGTTAACTTTGTTTGAACTTAATTTTAACTATGCCTTAGCCTTTGTTAAAATTGTTTTAGAATGATAGTAAGTTAATGGTAAGCTTAACTAAATCCCTTAATGACAGTAAGCTTAGTATAAACTTTTTCAAAGCTTTACATAAGTAAGTTGATGATGAATTTGTTAGGCAATTTAAGTCAAGGTTAAATTGCATAATAACTTGTTTTTTAAGTAAAGGAAATGCATTAATAGTTAAGGCTAGTGGGCGTAAGCTAGAAGGACTAAACCAGAATAAATTATTGTATGTTATCTGCCTCTCCTTAACTCTTTAGTTGTGCATTTCTTTTAAGCTAGCTTAATTTACAGTGTTATACTTAACTCTCATTTACTACATTATTCTTCATGTAACATTATTGCTCATGAGGAATGGTCTATTAAAGTTTTGGTCAACTCAATTTACAATCTCTTTAACTTAGCTTTAACTTAGGTTTATGATTATTTTTTATTTTTATTTTTTACTTTTTGCACTACACACCTATTCTCCACCCTTTTTATGTGTGTTTATCAATAATATATATATATATATATATAAGGATATTATGTGTGTGTGTGTGTGTATGTTAACAAAGTGATTCCAAATCAGCAAAACAAAATAACATGAATAAAGTGTAGTTTGTTTTATGGTAAATGTAATAGTAAAAATGAAAATTTTACTTGTATATGTTAATTGTCCTTGTATCTAATATTTCTTTGCTTAAGATGAATCTTGATTAAGCAAACAATTATGGCTTTCGTGTGATAAAATGATAGCAATGAGATTTGCCAACTTCTTGTCTTAAGTTATGGAAATTGTGTTTTATCATAAGGCTTAACATTAATTTTAAGTAAAAATAGATGTTATGACATGGAACCAAGGTTTTATTGAAGTTGTAATCTATTAGATCTTAGATATCTTCATAGAAGATGCAATTAACTTAACAAAGGTGTGCTTAAGTTAATAGAGGTGCACTGAACTTATCAGAAGTGCATTTAACTACAAGGAAGTACACTTAACTTGACAGGGTTCCACTATACTTAGTAGGGGAGGTGCACTCAATTTAACGAAGATTCATTCAATTTAATAAAGGTACAATCAACTTAGCAAAGGAGATGTACTTAATTTAATAGAGATGTCATCAACTTAACAGAGGGTATTTAACTTAACAGAGGTATCATCAGCTTATAGAATAATGTATAGTGTAAAAGTATTATCACTTATGTAATGCGATGATGTATATGACATAAGAAAGAGAGTTCAAAATGGCCAAAGATATAACATGGAGGTTAAATTTTAGAAGAAAACATGTGTGAAGATGATGATATAAATGTAAAAGTATTAATTAAGTTTTTTGCAATATATGATGTAAATTTATGATGTTAAAAGAAGTAGAAAAACTTCATACATGCTATTAAAGTTTTTGAAAGATTTCTTTGAAGGCAACATCTTTTGTTATTGTCAAAGCTTCCTTGTTTAAATTATGACTAAAGATCTTCAAGCTAGATTTTTGTTTCACTCCAGAGATAGCTACATAAAGTTGCACATTGGTGAAAACAGGTTTTGGTAGATACAATCCAACATTTGATAATGCTTGTCCTTGACTTTTGTTGATATTCATTACAAATGAAACGACTATAAGGAATTGTTTTGTCTTGAATTTGAAAGGTCATCATGTCTCATATGAAGTTATATTCATTCTTAAGATAAACACTTTTTAGCTAACCATGTTCCTAATAATTATCATGGCTTTAATAAGATGTTTACCTAGTAGAATAATGATCAGTTAAGTTTCATTACATAAGCCTAAGGATTGATTTATGTTTTTAAAAAGCATGACTAGAATTCTAACTTTCAAGGTTAGCTTATGTGGTAAGAGGCTAGAGCTATTGATGTTGTTTAAGAATTCAATAGGGTAAAGATTCTTAAGTAATTTAGTGCTTTCACTTGTTTGGCATATAAAGTCACAGCTGAAATAATTTTTTTTGTTTTCTAGGTTTTAAGGACAATATATAATGATTAATTTGATCAACAATGTTAAGAGTTAGTGCAATAATTGCATAATCTTTCAAATAAGATGTGTTTGACAAATTGTTTAGTACATAGAGACATGTGGAAGAGACAATTGCAAAGATAGGATCTGTATAAGTAGTAACTTTGTAGGAATGCCAATGTTAACCTTTTATATCATATGATTCACCAATTTTTCTACCACCAACATTAAGAATCCACTTGAAGAATTTAAATAGCTCTTTATTTTGTAGATGAGATTGACTGAGTTGTCATCTCATATTATGGGTTAAGGTTAAAACATGATAATGATTCCATATGTATGATGAATTTATAGCTAAAGATACAATGTTAGCTCTAGTACACTTTAGAATGATCGGTAGTATTTGGCAAAAGTCTTCTCTTATTACAAGTGATTTCCCTCTAAATGGTATATTAAGACTATTTGGATTATTAACTTGTTAGATGTCTCTAAGTATACAATCCAATGCTTCAAAGCAATATTTATGAACTATAGGTGTTTCATCCTATATGATTAATTTTATCTTCTATAATAGATGTGCAGCATTAAATCCTTATTTAATATTACAAATAGAGTTGTCTATGATGTTAATGGGAATTGCAAACCTTGAGTGAGTTATTTTTTTATTCAAAAGAAGCATAACTGTAATTACACTAGATGCAACTATAAGTACAATCTTACCTTCTGAATGTAATGCTGATGTTAAGGCATTCCAAAAAAAAGTTTTACCAATACCACTATAACTATAAACAAAGAAAACTGCACCTTGATTTTCGAGAGTTGAATTCATGATTTGGTCAAAGGTAAACTTTTGTTCAATGGTCATGGTTGCTAGGGATCTATTGCATTCAAGTTGTAAGATATCTTGGTTAAAGTTCAACTATTCTAAAATATGGCTATTGTGAAGAGAAGTAACAAAAGAGTTTGGTGGATGTAACACCTCATAATTTATTAAAAGTAATTGTAGACAATTAAAGAAGTATTATGAGGATAATTAGGCAAACTATAGGAAATAAAAATTTACGGAGAAATAAATTATTAATATGAATTTAAAATTCAGTTAGGTTAAAAATTTAATCTAAGTCCATAATTAATTTAAACATGTCAACAACAAAGACTTATGGAGATCCAATTATAATCTTGTGTAGACCCAATTCAAATGAATCCATTTAGAATAGTCCAATCTGGTTTAATTTCTTAAAAGCCTAAAACTCAGAAAATGGGCCCAAGTGAGACATAGACCCTTAAGCTAGCTTAAAACCTTACTAAAACCCTAAACCTTTAATAGTCTCCTTCCCATTCTGCAGAATCACAAGAAAAACTCAAAAGGAAAATTCGGAGGTCTAAGGGAGGCTAGGGTTTTACCAACATTTTGCTACATTTTGTACTTCTATAGGAGGATTCAGCTAAAGTAACTTATATAGAACTTAACCATCTCATTTTCCTTTACAATTTGATCCTAACAACTTTTAGTTTAATGGATTCAAATCTTCTTCCCAAATCTAAAACTTTCTTTTTGGTGGTTTTATAATTGATTTTCAGAGGTTGAGGCTAGGAGGGTTACTAGGTAAGCATCCTTCCCATATTTTGATGCATTTACTACTGGTTAGAAACCTCAATAGCTAACTTATGATATAGACTTTGTTCTTATGCAAAAATATCCACAAGTTAGGGTGATATTTTGAAATTTCTAATGTAGAAGGGCTTACATCCAAAATTACATTCATTAAAGTCTAGGTGAGTGCTTTTCAATTGTTTAAGATGCTATAAATGATAAGTAGCCAACTTTTGTATTTGATGATAACTAAGAAATTGGTTTTGATACCATAGGACCTTTAGAATGTTGAGATATACTTTTGGCTACTGAATTTGGCTCAACCAAGTGAGGTAACCGGGGTTTCATTTCATTCTTTGTATATGTACTTTGTTAATATGATATTTGTTGTATAAATATGTTTTACTTTATTAATGATTGGTTGACTACTTGACTATTATATTTGGACCCTGTGTAAGTCTATGGTGGAGCTGTGGTGCGGTTGTCACCCATGCATTATGTTTCGATCGAACACCGGGTTGTGATCAGGCTCATGAATGCACTGAGCCTAGGTTGTACTTAATAAGAAGTTAGCACTGTGGACGAGTCTTTCTCGGTGTTATTGGCCTTTAACATGATGTATGTTACTGTTAATATAGGATAGTAGTTATTATTAGCTTAACTAGATCATTTGCTGATATGATGGATGATTATGATGCTTATGTGATTAAATTGTATATATATTTGGAATTTTTCTTTGGTTACTGAAATTCACATCTCACCCTATTTCATAGGATAACAATTTTTGGTGAAAAGTTTTCAGTTAAGGATAAAGGGAAGCAAATAAATAAACACCCATAATCTGAGACCTTGTGTAGGATTTCTACACTTGGGAGTAATTAGACTTAATTAGATGCTAATTTTTGTAATTGAACTTGTATAGCATCATGTTGCATCCATTCATGCCAAGTGTAGGTATTTTGATATTTTATGATTAAGGATGTAATTATTGGATAGGTAGACTTGAAGTATTATGAACTATGATGTACCTAGCAAATGTTGATCTGGTATAACTTTGAAGTAATGTATGGAGCTTGAATATGCAGCTTATTGATGTTGTGGTATGTTATTATGTGGATGTTTGTTTCTAATTCCTACTTAGAAAGATACTTTAATATCATAAGGTTAAGAGTTAGTTCATTTTGGTTACTTTAACCTGATTAAAGTAACTTGGGAACTTTTGGTAAGGAATTGAGCTCCTCCAAAATAGCCTTAGACACTCCTTGCTGTCATAATTTATAATTTGCTGATGTATGGTAAATAGATGGGTTTGGATCACTATTTAAGTCACTAAATGGTAATGATAGGTATGCTAAGTGATTTAAGAGGATGGATGCCATTAAAACCTCATAAATTCAGAGAGAATGACCTTAGAATGTTACTAGAGGGAGAGATGAAATGTTTGGGACAAGTATTTAAGAGTTTAGATTCAAGATGGGATTGAGTCGCGGCTAAGACTACACAAGTCGCGGCTAGAGCTATTATCAAACAATGGGGTATCACAGTGCAATGTGCTTTACCGCAATGTGAAGTGAAAATTTCGCCCAAGGAGGATTACAAAATATAACTTCACCATGACATAGGACTTTAGGTCGTGGCATAACACATGAATTTTTGGTCTAAAGAGTACCCAAGAGCAATCTTACCATGGTGCGAGGGAAGCTTGCTGTGGACAGATGCTTGGAAGGGTTTTAGAGAGATATCTTACCGTGGTGTCATGTAGGCTTGCTACGGTGAGACTCAAGGGAAATTTCTTTTTTAGTCATAGTGGCTCACTTCGCCACAGTGAGGATCGAGGAAAATGGAACAGTGGAGTCCAAAGGAGAGCTTCATTGCAGCATGAAAGTTTTAAGTCGTGGCGAGAATTTTATATTTTAGTTTTTGGGTTTAGTAGCTAACTAAGGCGCAGCGAGGATCCTCCAAGTCGCGGCCTAAGTCTCAAAATTCCCATTTTAGTTCATAAAACTTTGGTTATCTCTAAGGTAATGACATGTATTGACTTGTAAACTAATGTAAATAAGTTTTATACCTCTTGTAATCAAATGTGAATAGAAATGGAAATCTTATAGGAGAGTTCTTGGTATCCATTTGTTATGAATTCACTTGCTTACTTACTTGGTGACTAGGAATAATAAACAAGATTCAAATTTTTTCATATTTTTGTCTATTAATGTATTACTAATTAAGCTAAATTAAGATGTTGAAAAGTTAGGGATGTTACAGTGGAAATGGCATTGAATGATAGTCATTCAAACTTTGGATATTAATCTCAACTAGTACAACATTCATTTTATTACCCAAAAACATATTAGGGCTTAATGAGAAGTAAACAAAAAATATTGCAATTCTGTAATTATATAGAACTAAAATAAAGAACTGCACAATAAGTAATACTCTAAATTGAATAGATATAAAGTGAAAATGCTTGAGATATTGGATTGTAATAGGAACCATAATAAAACAATTGATTAGTAATAAAGAGAATTGATTAGTGACAAATAAGTATTGAGAGGGTGAATCAATCAGACTAATTGAGGTAAGCATGGAAAAGATTTAGTAAAAAGTAGGATTGTATAAAACAACAAAACAATTATTTAACTGCACACAACATTTTATTCAATTATTTGTTTATCATCTCTTCTTCTATATGTAAGATACCTATCATTATCAATTGATGTATTGGAAATAACCTTTTGGAAAGGTTCTTCGTGCATTTGTCATCTTTCATGCAAAGAGACTTTGGATTAGCTTCTCCACATAGTCCACCCATCATATAAGATTTAACTAATTCATACAGTAGTGGACTTGTATTGGGATTTGGTACTTTTAGCACAAATGATATTATCAAGATTGTTAGGTGAAGGAAATTTATCCTAAGGCATAAGGAATAGTAAGATATGTGCATGTGAATACATCTTTTTTGAAACTCGATGGTATACATATCTACATAACAATAAAAATACAAAATGTTAAGATAATGAGAATTTGTATGCTAATAATGTTGTGAAAAAAATGAAGATGTACAATAGAAAGTTAGAGAGAGAAACAAAGAAACGATAAAGGTTTGATAACATGATTTAACGGAGCCAAACAATTTCTTTTCTTTAAAAACCTTCGTTAGTTTTGCTAGTTTCAACTTGAAAATTGCACACAGAATGTTAAGATGATCCTCATGTTGAAGACCATGTACTTCAAAAATCCTCTTAATTTCAGGTCAATTTGCATTGTAAGTGAATGTCTGGAATGAGTTAGGGTAACCAGCCCATCTATAAGTTGCCATTGCATTATAATAGTTTTGAATCATATATCTTGCTTTTCCTATGAAACTTGATGGTAAGATAACATATTTACCAATAGAAGTTGCTTTAGTGTCTCCTCTGAAAAGTGCATCTAATAGACCCTTGTAAAGTTTAACTTTTAAATGTTTTTGATGACCACGTATGTAATTCAACCATTATGATTCAATCATTGTATAGCTATCAACAATAAATTGGTAGTGGAGATATTGAGCATGTAATAGGATTAAAAGTTTAAAGTCCTTGATCATTAGGCGAAATGCTAAAAATTCTTAAATGAGTACCTTTGTGAGTTGCTTTGACCAGTTGTACAAGAAACTATAGTGATAAATGTCATCCCTATGACCATCTTCACCAGAGGAAAATAACAATAGGTATTGCAATGGAAGGTATGAAGGATGCAATTCACTAATTTGCTGAAGGGCAATGGATTATGTTTTAATGAATATATCCCTTTTAACATAACTTAAATCAAGATTACCAACTATTAAAGCTGCAATCTTAGATGAAATTAGCATATTGTAGACTCTACCATCTTTGCCTCTTTTATGGAGCAAACGTAATCTAACTTACTTGATAATCTTGTAGCTGCATTCAAAAGCTTTTCACAAATGGATTACATTTTCAAGCATGGCTTTGAGCTTCTCAACAATTTTTAGAATTAAGTTTGAATGGTGTTAGTGTAACCTATGAAAAGAAAAATTAATTAATTAAATGATGTGATAAAAGGATAAAAGAGAAAATGATGAAAAAAAGAATGTCATTGTATGGCAAAAAACCTAACAACAAAAATTCAGCTATTGATTTCATTTTGAGTGTCATAGATGTGAAGCTAAGAATATATTAGTCGTGATCCTTCAGTAGGAAGAAGACTTTTGATTCAATGATAGTTTTTGCCCACCTAAAACAAATATGTAAGGTCAAGGGGTGTAGTTAATTATTGTATCAATTGCACCTCCAATTGATGTAAAACATAATATTACATTAAAGATAATACGTGTTATAAGAAATTCTTTAATTCTACCTTAAAGAAAAGTTATTGCAAATAGTGAAGAGGAGAATGAATCAAAGGTAATTGGATTTTGCCTTGAGAGTAACATAAGGAAAATGTAAATATTGAATAGTTGCTTGACTTATTTATTCTTTCATTGTAGTTAGTTTGGATTTGTTGAATACAGACATAATCTTTGTAATGTTCATTGCTTTTGAGCAAAAAGATTATGCTGTTTTTACTATGTTTTGTCTTTTGGAATTTATGAATGACTCATTGTTGCCTATTATGCATTTAAGATACTAAGACATCCTTCATTTGAACACGTCACAGTGGGTGCCGCCCGGGGTGGCGGTGTCATGTCTGTCATGAGTACAATTTCCGTTTTGTGATGTTCTACTTTAATTGTTTTCTGTTGATGTCTTTCAAATAGGATTTGTGGTCCCATCCTTTATGATAGTGCTATTTACTATTATGTATATTGTGTGATTAAAATTGTTTTGCCATTGAGTTTTTGTTTTGTTTGAGGTGGAGTTTTGCTCGAGAGAACTAATCTATTGTGAAGTTTTCTCCTTTTCTTTGTTTTTCTTTTTCTTGGCTGGTGGAACTCACTCCATAAACTAAGGCTACGTTTGGTACCTTGCAGTCTACTTTCCCAGGAATGTACCATATAAAAAAAGTAGGAAATATTTATTATACCCTTGTCATCATTATTCAATAGTACCTATCCTCTTTTCATCACTTTTTTTAAAGTAGAAACACTTTCTCATCTCATATACCTGCTTTTTTCTTTCCTTCCTATTCCCTCAATTTCCTTTTCCGCATACCAAATTTAGCCTAAGATTGCATTCTTTAGACACATTCTGATGATCACATGCAAACATAAATCTAGTATTCAATGTGGCTTTCTGCTTGATTGACTTAACCATTTTCCTGTTTGAGGTGCTCAGCACCAACCCGGTGCAGAGTGTGGAGAGATCATTTCAACTTACCAGAGTGGACAAGGATTTGGTGTCAAAACCAGAATTTGATGTTCAGGTTAATTTGGTTCTGCAGTGCCAGTAGATTAATGTGTAACCTTAAATCCAGTGATTTTGTTGATTTAAGCAAAATGACATCATATGTAGGCTTGGTGTATGCTTCTGAATGACAAGGTTCCATTCAGGATGCAGTGGCCACAATATACAGTTCTACAGGTCAATGGTATGTAACATAAATCATAATCCCCTCTTCCACCTTTTTTGGTTTCAACATGACATCAAATGTGGGCTTGGTGCAAGCTTCTGGGCTTGATGCTTCATGTTATATTTGTTTTAGAGCACCTCATTTTTGTGTAAATAGAAAAATATTTGTTTCCTGAATGCATGCCATTTCTTGTGGGTGTATTTGACTTTGTGTTTGTCAAATAGGCGTGCCTGTTCGTGCAATTAACAGACCTGATTCACAATTGCTTGGGGCTAATGGTTGTGATGATGGTCCAATTGTGAGTTTATTGTCATCCATGGTTGTAACTATTAAAGCTCTGCCATAGGCTCAATTAATGTTCTTTCCTTTAGAAATGAAGTACAATCATATTAGCAAAATTGATCACTTTCTATAAATAGGTTCTATTCAATTTCTTATTTTATTTCTCCCTTGTCAGATCACGCCACATACAAAAGACGGAATTAATAGGATTTCCTTAACAGGATGTGATGCTCGCATTTTCTGTTTAGGAGTTCGTATTGTTAAAAGGCGCACCATGCAACAGGTAGCTTGCATTCTAAATTTGCTTAATTTCTAAACATAGAATGACTGTTGGGTTTTTTAACCATGCCCTGTGGTTTTGGAATAATAGGAGTTTGATGTTAATAAACTCCCTGTAGAGTCTCGGTCATATGTTCCCAAGGTTGGGTCCTTTTGGTTGATTTGATAGAAAATTGAAATTTGACAATTTTGATATATATATATATATATTTAATTACCTCTTATTGCTTTGGCTAGATGATACACTCCCGATCTATTGGCATTTGGAACTTCTGAATAGTCAAATATATTTGCCTTGTTATTGTATCCGGAAAAAAAGAATCGTCTGCTTTGCCTTTGACCGATCATATGGTTGTTGGTTGCATGCTATATTGTTATTGTGTAAATGCTTTAAAAATTTGCATGACATACCTTACTATTCAAATATATAACAGTTACGCGGGATTTGATGTCTTAAGCTGATACAGTAATTTTTACAATCTTAAGTCAATGTTCTGTTTGCCCCATTTTCAGTTTCCAATGTCCATTAAGTACTAAACTATGAGGCACAGATACGATACGGTGATTTTTAAGAAACACATGACACAACACTTTTGGGATACGTTACTAAATTTTTTTTTTTTTAAAAAAGTAGTGAAATATTTATTTTCTTCAATACCTAAGATGTCACATATGCATCAAATAATAATACTTAAGATATAATGCATCAATTGACAATATCTTTTATAAAAGAACAACGCCTAGGATGTACCATAATAAATAAAGCGTAAATTAATAATATCTAGGATATAACAATATCTAAATAAATTTTATAAATATTACCAGCCGAAGGAAAAAGATGGCAAGTGGCAGCAGTCATGTCATCAAGCCATCTTGACTTGGCTTCACCCTGGAGCAAATGGGAAAAAGTGATATACTGAGAGGGTTGAGACTCAAGGGCGGAGCAAACTTGAGATTATAAGCTGCAGACTAGAGCAACTCAAAGAAGAAGAGGCAAACAATGTGAAGACTTGAAATCGAAATCAAAATCAAAATCAAAGATAGAAATTGAAATTGAAGTTGTGAATCAAAATAAGAATTGAAATTGAAGATGAAGATAGAAATCTAAAACGACTTGTAGTCTTGTAGTTTCAGAGAAGAGTAGCAAAAAATTTGACCCAAATCTCAAATGCTGAAACAATGAGTTTTAATTCAAGTTATCATTGCTTGTCAAGCCATATCAGGGCTGTCAACTGTATCCTTCCGGTATCTGCTGAATTATATTCTTTTTTTTTGGGGGGGGGGGGGGGGGGGGGCGCATGTTTGATACACCAGGGATACATATCTAGACGCATCCAACACCAGTACTTGAGGCCTTTGCAGATATTGGTGCTTCCTAGGTACTAATCCTAATGTTGCAAAGAGGTCATATTTTTGCCTTTTTGGATCCTACTAGGTGTGGGTGTGAGTACATCAAACTTGACTGTCTAATTAAAATTATAATTTGCATGGATGTGATATTTAAATGTTCAGCTGCTTTGTGTAGAACTTTTGTGTTCTGCTTGAAGTTAGGGTGTATAATGATACTCTATTGTATTGTAAATAATTTATATTGTTTCAAAGTTTTGCTTGCATGTTTAGTTTTCAAGGTTGTTGTATCTAGCATGAAGATTTCACATTCGTCGTTGCCGCCAATCTATTAATATTTATTTTTCTTATCCAGATCCTAAGCATAATCCCAAGGGAGTCTGATGGTGAGTGTTTTGAAGATGCTCTTGCATGTGTCTGTCGATGTGTTGGAGGTGGAAATGCAGCTGATAATGCTGATAGCGACAGTGATTTAGAAGTTGTTTCAGATACCTTTAGCATCAACATCTGTTGTCCAGTAAGGCTTTCATGTGTTACTTTCATGTGTCAGGTCATTTTAGTGGTGCGTTCTGTGTTACTTGAAGTTTTGCTAATCAGTTCAGACATTTTCATTCATGTTTCCACACTTGTGAAATCTATTAGATGAGTGGTTCAAGGATGAAGGTTGCTGGAAGATTCAAACCTTGTGTTCACATGGGCTGTTTTGATCTTGAAGTTTTTGTGGAAATGAATCAACGTTCAAGGAAGGTAAGTTTCTAACAATGGATCTTGATTTGCCTGATCCTCTCCATGGTGATATTTTATGTTTGATTAAACGTTCGATGATTAATGCAGTGGCAATGTCCTATCTGTCTCCAAAATTACACATTGGAGAATATCATTATTGACCCATACTTCAATCGAATCACATCTATGGTATCCCTTTTTTGATGTTCATTTCTCTTTAGAAAGCTTGCATATGTTGAATTAGTAGTTATTATTTAAATCGGTTTGCTGGTACAGATGATAAATTGTGGTGAAGATGTTACAGAGGTTGAAGTGAAGCCTGACGGTTCTTGGCGTGTCAAGGCTAAGAGTGAAATTGAACGCCGAGATTTGGGGAATCTTGTACAATGGCACTTTCCTGATGGATCTCTATTTGTTTCTACTGATGGAGTTGAAAGAGCGGAAACATTGAAGCAGATCAAACAGGTAGGTGTTTCAGACAATCCTACAGGTTTTAAACTTGACATCAGGAAGAATCACAATGGAGTTTTGGTTTTTAGCAACCCGGAGGACACAAACACCTCTTCAGGTAATAGATTGAAAGATAGCTCTGGAAATCCTGAACAGGTGGCTACTCCAATGAGCTGCAGTGCCACTGGGAGTGGCCACGAGGGTGATCATCCTAGTGTAACTCAGGGTGGTGGTGGGCATGTTGATTTCTTTGACAATGGGATGGAAATGGATTCTCTCTATCCCAATAATGTTGATTCAGCATATGGATTTACTGAGAATCACACTTCTGGTCTGGTTGGGGATGCCAAAGTTATTGTTTTAAGTGATTCTGAGGAAGAGAATGACATATTGTTATCTTCTGCCACTGCTTACAAGAATAATCAAACTGATGCTGGGGGAATTGGTTACTCTGTGCCACCACCTGGAATTGCTGATTCATATGCAGAAGATCCCACCCTTGGTGGCTTAGGTCTTTTGAATCCCAATGAAGATGAGTTTGGGATGCCTTCCCTCTGCTCATTGCCTTCTGGAACTCAGGCAGGTGGAGGATTTCAGTTATTCACTTCCAATGCAGATGTGTCAGATGCATTGGTTCATCTGCAGCATGGTCCTATTAATTGCTCCATGTCACTGAACGACTACGCATTGGCACTAGATGCTGCTTTGGGATCGAGTACTCTCATACCAGATACATCCACCGGTCGGTCTGATGCTGATATAAATGGTGGTTTAGTTGACAATCTGCTGGCATTTGCTGGAGATGATCCCTCACTTCCAATATTTCTCCCCACAAAACCGGCAGAATCAGCTGTGCAGCATGAATTGAGAGACCAAACAGACGTGGCCCATGGTGTCTGCACTGAGGATTGGATTTCTCTGAGGCTTGGTGGTGGTGCCAGTGGCAGTATCAGCAATGCCACCACTCCAAATAGTCCAAATTCTAGACAACAATTTCCCTCCAGAGAAGTTGCCAGGGATGCAATGACCGATCCTGGTTTGTTACTTTCTGAACCTAATCTGCAAATGTTGTGTTATTTTTGGCAGAGGTAATCTTGTTAGGAAGTTGATTGAAAAGTAATCTTTTTCACTACATTGGAGCTGTTTCGAAAATATTGAGAGTGGCACCAATGTAATTAGCTATGGGAGACTTCCCGTTCGACTTACCCTCGTAGTGCAGTATGAAAATTCTTTTCCTTCAATTTTCTTGACTGATTATTCTTCCTTACGCAGCTTCTTTGCTTCTTGGTATGAATGATGATAGATTTGGCAAGGCGAGTAGGCAAAGATCAGCTAGCCCATTCTCCTTTTCCCGCCAAAAACGTTCAGTACGGCCCCGCTTGTATCTTTCTATTGATTCAGAGTCAGAATAGAGATATCACACCTTATGACCCAAGAATGTTGGTGCACTTCTTAAGGCCACATTTTATACTTAATAATTGAAAGGAGTTGACAAGCTTGTGTGGTCTGTGCGAAATAGAAGTTGATGTGGTCTGAGGCAACTCCAGTGGAACAGTTACAGAATTTGCCCCCGCCAAAATGCTTGCAGCTGTAGGGTATTATTTCCCTATCGGTAAAGACAATCGCTTTAAAGATTTTCAATTCTCTATACTTGATATTTAAGGTTCCCCTGACACAAGTTGACTGCACAGGACCAGCTGTTATTCCCCTCAATTACACGAGGATCTGGTGGTATAGTGCCAATACATTGTACAGAAGATGGTTATTCAAATCTGTTGGTTTAAACTTGTTAATGTGATGAAGAGTTACCCCTAGGATATATATATATATAAATGCATTTTTGTCTCTGCTGAGAGCCAACAGCCTTCAAATGTAAGCCATCAGATTCAATAGTAAAGTTGAAGATATTGTTACGCATTCAAATGGGTACTTTTGCTAGGATATTGTGCTTGATTCCCGCATCATGGTCTATAATTCACCCAGGTAGATGCCTTCTTATGGACTGTACTTTCTGATTATCTCATCTGTTTGCATATACTTTCTGATTATCTCATCTTTAATGCATTCTAGTGTATTATGTACAGCGGTGTCTAGGAGATGAAATATTAGAGGGTATGTCAATTATTTACGTTAATGCAATTCTGGAATATTTGGTACTTATTTCTGCTTCTATTCTTTTCTGGGATAGTGTCAGCATTAACTTATTAAAAGGGATGCTTATGTGGACTCTTGATTTTCCACCAGATCAAAATCTGTAGAAAGTGCTCTATAACTTTTGACAGTAGACCCATTTTATTGCTGGTAGTGGATGAGTACCATTCGATTTAGTTTCAGGTCATTAGTGTGCAGCAAGAGATTTCAGGTTGATTCAATGTTTGTGCGGGCTAGTGTTTGGCCATCCCAAGTCAGTTCCACGGATGAAAAGCCCTCAAGAGATGCAGTTTTGCCTTTTGAGAGTTGAGATGGCTGGTATTGGTGCCTTTTGTAGGATGATGAAATTCCTTGCATTTGGAAGTTGTAAACCAGAATAATTTAATTGTATTATATTAGCAGTTACTTTTTTACTTGTTCAGCATAATTAAAATAAGGTTAATTACTCTTTTAAGTTTTAAAATGCTCAAAATTTACCAAATTCTTGTAGTTTAACACTTTTTTAATTGATTCTCTATAATTACAAAAAGTTTTTTATCGAATTCTTATAGTCATTTGTCAACATAATTCTATTAACATTTGTTGAAATAGATGAAAGTAATTTTAAATTTTTTATCTCAACATTGCGTGATAAAAACAAGACTTAAAAGGTGGGTATTTTATAGATAAATAATGGATAAATTTAAAATTGAACAAAAAATAACGTCACAATAAATATTTATCAAAAGATAACATTTAAGTGAAATATTAGATGATGCTAAGTAGCAGTGATTATTGGTCTACAGACTAATAAGATTGAGATACGTGATGAAATTTTTAGAACTCAAAACCAATGATTTTGAATTTTGTACATGCAAGCCAAGTTTGCTTAGCTGAGAGCGTTAGTCGGTCACATTAGCATTTTAAATTCAAATTTGTGTAATTTGTTAAGTGTTGATTGGTTAAGAAAAATTATAATGAATTTTGATTGGTTAAAAGAAATAAAAGTGGATAATGTTGAAATTCAAAATTACAAAAATGCCCTTGAAAACTATATTATAAGCTGAGTGAGCTTTTCATTTTTTCACCTATTCATTTTTTACAGTCTTCTTCTTCCTCTTGCATTCTTTTTCTTCATTTGCAGTTGTGGTACAAAATTTTGCACATCTTATTTGCAGAAAGGCAATAAAAGGTATGTTTTATTTAATTTTCTTCATTTATCTTATTTTATATTTCATAATATGAACAAAATGTTAATTTTAGTTGCAATAATAACTATAGGAAAAAGTGTAGAATAAAAAAATATAAAAAGAACAAATAATATTGTTAAAATGAGAAAAAATAGAGAGAACTAAAATAAAAGTTTCATATGAGAAATTTTACTTATTATTGTTAATTATTTGTTTTAGTTTATTTATATTATTTGTTTTAAATTATTTACATTATTTGTTTATTATTTGGTATTTATTTACATTACAAGTTATTTACTCATATGTTAATATGATTTTGGTAAATGTATAGAAAAAGGAATAAATATTATGTAAGTGAAAGAAAATGAAGAAGGAAAAAACTAAAAAAAGGAAAAAAAAAATATTAAGTAAGGGTTATGAAAAAATGATAAATGAGTATAAGAAGAAAGAATTTAATTTAAGGAAAAAGAGAGATATTTGATAAATAATTTTTAGGAGAAAGTAAAAAAGTAATTACGGTTAAATTGAGAAATATGCGAAAAATAGAAAATAGCTTTAGGAAAAATATTTAAAAAGAAAAATGAATAAAAAATAAAAAATAAAAATAAAAATAATTATTAAAAAATAAAAATAGCAAACACTAACTAGATTAGATAGAAAGAATGAATGAATGACATTTTATAAATAATAAATGAAATTGAAAAAAGGTAAATAAGAAAATATAAAAAAAATAATTAATATTCTAGAAAAACACAGTAAATAATGCAGAAAATTCTAAAAATAATTAATTATGTATTAAAAATGGGATAAATGAAGTGATAATTTTGTAAATAATTAAAGAACTATCCACAAAAAAGGTTGGAAAATGTGGAGATGATAATTATATTAAAAAAAAGGATAAATGAATAAGTAATAAAATAGGGACCAATAAATGAAAAAATTCTAGAAAAAACTATAAAGAAATGAAAAAAAATTAAAGAAGAAATAATTATATTAAAGAAATTAGGATAAATAAATTATTATTAAAATATCCACAGAGACTAAAAAATTGTGTGAAAAAATAAATATATTTAAAAGTTATGATAAATGAAATAATTATGTTATAAATGAGTAATGAAATATTTACAGTAAATTAAAAAAATTGTAAGGAAAAATAATTATATTAAAAAATAGAATAAATAAAATAATTATTTTACAAACCATTAATAAAGTATTCATAAAGAATGAGGAAAAAATTGTAGAAAAAACAATGATATTTTTAAAAAATGGTAAAAATGAAATAATTATTTTATAAATAATTAAACAAATATCAACAAAGCAATGTAAGAAACAAAACTATAGGAAAAATAATTATGAGAAAATGAGATTTGATTCCTAAATAGCATAAAAATAGATTAAGATTTATTTGACGAGGACAATTATGTGAACAAAGTGAATAGTTAAAAAAATGAGCTTGTTTGCATTCATATGAACAGAAGGATTTTTAATAGTGTTCAAGGTGTAATATTTCAGTGCACTATGTCAAAATATATAACAGTTAGTACCAATATCACTTTAGATGCTTTGAAAGATGCAATTAGTCAAAAGCTACATCTTCTCCCAAATCAAGTTATTTAGGATTTGATATATAGATTTCTAACATCACTAAATCTTTCATGGTACCAATTAATTGTTTTAGAAGATAATTTTGATATTCAGGGGATGTGGCAAGCCCATTCATGTTTGTTAGAGTAATTGAATGAAATTGAATTATATGTAAAGACCTCACTTATTGACTTATAAAGGGGTCTAGAAATTCAACCAACCTATTAGCAACAATGTCATACTATATTAGTGGAAATTGTAACAACCTTAATTTCTAATTACAGTGATTATGTTTAATTGTATGATTAACAATCATAAATCAATGTCTAAAGTTATTATAATTAATTAAAATAATAAAAAGTGAGAGAATTTGAATCTTGATATTATTAAGGTTATTAACCAAACAATCAAAATAATTTGAGTCCACAGGTGATTCCAATTATTAATTAAGAATCTTTGATTCATTTAACCATTGATTCCATTTTGCAAAATCATTTTATAAGTATTTCCAAGTCATCACAAAACATTATCATAAGGGAATCCAAGGTTTCTTAGTTAAAATAAGAGTTTGGAAATTTTTGTCACAGCTTGGACTTTCCCTGTCGTGGCTAAGTTAGTTACTGGAACTTAAAAATCAAATTTAGGGACTTTTGCTGCGACTTAGTATACCTGTGCAACAGCATAAATGGTTATTGGAACTCAAAACTAAAATTTTATACCTTACGTTGTGACTTAGGTTTTTTGCACTACGGCGTAGGTGCTTTTAGGAACCTACTATTCAAATTCTCATGATTTTCGCCGTGCGTAAAAGAGCCTTCTGGAACTTTCTAAGCTTGCCTCTTGACACTTGCTGCAGTGCTCTTCCCTTATGTTATGGCGAGTTTACTCTCTGCTACCTTCTTGGGTGAAAATCATGGACTTACGCCATTGTGGCGTCACTAGCTTCTGGAACTCCCTTAGGCACGACTTAAATGGTTATTACCGTGGCTTTATCCTTCTTCTACACCTAAATTCTTTAGATTTCGTTTTACTTATAGCAAACCTCCCTCTAGCAACATTCTAAGGTTATTTTACCTTAATTTGTAAGGTTCTAATAGTATCTGTCTATCCAAATTACTCAGCATACCAATTCTAATCAAATTCAAAACTTAAGGGTTTTCTTTACCCATCCATCTACCATATATCAATAACTCATGAATCTTGATAATAAGCAATGCAAAAGCCATTACTATTATTATTCAAATATAAATTCCCATAGGGGTTCTATATATTACTAGTCTAAATCAACATTTAAGGCAACACATGATTACAATCTCAAATAATAAGTCATATCTCAAGATCAACAAGGTTCTATATCAAATATAAATGAGTGCATACATCAAATTTTAAATTTGTATAAAATCCAGCTCCCTATTAGTTACAATATTGTTTACCAAACACCAAAATATCTACACTTGGTAATATGATTACATAATGATATTATACAAAAGAATAACAAAATTAGCATATACCATCAGTTAGATTAACTCAAGTATAACATTCCCCACACACAAGATCTTAGCTCATGGATGTTCATCCACTTGCTTCCTTTTATCCTTACTCAAAGAGCCTTCACTTACAACAGTTAGCCTAAGAAACAAGGTGAGATGCAAATCTTAATAACTAAAGATAAATTCCATTCATATGTACCAAATTAATCAATATATATATGTATTAAATTAGATAAGTATCAGAAACATCAATTGTATCAGCAAATGAAATAGTTGAACTAATAGTGACCACTGTCCCATACTAGCAATCACAAACAACATGTTAAAGACCAATAATATCGGGAAAGGTTGTCCACGGCGCCACTTCCTTATTTAGCACAATTAGGGTTCAGTGTATTCAGAGGTCTGATCATAACTCGATACTCAATCGAAGCACGATGCATAGGTGACAGTTATACCACAATTCTAGCATGGACTCATAAGATCTAATCACAACATATTAGATAACTAATCATTCATTTAGCATTCAAAATTATACATGTGCAGCAGATATAAAATTAAATTAAACATATGCAAGGAATAAAAATTTAACCTTTGTTACTTTACTCTGTGTACAATTTTTTTGAAGGCTACTAGCAGTACCGAAATCACCATATGATCATAATATCAAACAATTACTATTTTAAATTATCATTTATAGTAGCAAACTAGATACTCATAAAATTAAACTACTAATGATTACCTAGAGGACACTTACTTAGCTATCACAAGACCCCAAATTTGGATTTGATTATTCCTATACAAAAAATTTTAGAATACCACTCCAAATTATGGGTAAATTCACATAAACTAAAGGCTTATATTTAAGGCAACTATAAGAATCTTAAACTAGTAGAAAATATATCAAAATGGGAAGAGGATACTTACCTAACCACCCCTTTAGCTTCAACCTTTGAAATTCCACCATGAAATCACCAAATAACAAGTTTTAATTTTGGGTGAGAGATGAAAAATGTTTCAAACGAAAAACTAATCAGGTTAAATTGAAGAGCAAGAAGAGAGGGTTAAATTTCATGAAGGTTACCTTAGCTGAATCTTGCTCTAAAAGTGGAAAAAGATAGAGATGTACTGTTAACCCTACCTTCTCCTTTTAACCTTTGAATTTCCCATTGTGCCTCTTATGTTTTCTGCAGAATAGGAAGAAGGCTTAAGTGAATTTAAGGTTTTAGGGATTTTAGTTAGGTTGTGGGCTAACCCAAAAGCTCAAATCTAAGTGGAGTCATATTTGGTTTGTTAGGTCAAGTTTTATTAGTTTGTTTAAGTTGGATTTGCACAAAATAAATGTTGGGCCTTTAAGAAATAAAATTATATCTTCCCAAGGTTAAGATTGAGTTTCTACATTTAGTTCAAAGCATAATTAAATTGATCATAAGGCCTCAATTAAATATTTATATCTTTTTCCACTTAATTAACTTTATTAATTAACCATATTAATTTTTTAATTCATCATGATTATTCTAAATTAATTTGAGGGTGTTTTAAAGACCATTTCGCAACCAAGTGCCTCTCACCTAGCACTTTACTTTATTAAACCTCATTCTTTGAACGGCTTTTGAAGATAATGTGTTAAAGGATTTTGAAAATAAAGATGAATACAATGTTGAATTCAACCTCAACTATAATGATAATGAGAATGAAGATGACAATGACAATGATAATGATGAATTTGAAAATGATACATATGGAGAGGATCCAATAGATGCCATTAACGGTGGACTAATGTCCTAATATGTAGATCTTATTACAACTTTCTTTTCTAAGGTTAACATGGCCTTAGCCAGTAAGGATGGGTTTGAGGAGGTTAAGGATAACATAAATATAAGCATATAGGACTTATATATTGGATTGCAATATCTGAGCCAAAAGGCACTGTGTCGTGCTACCCGTAGATATCATATTATTTTATTTATGTTACGCATAGATTGTTTAATACCAATACCAGCCCCAAGATGTCCATGATTTGATTCCAAAGTATTACTTAGCTTCAAATAATATTTGGATTGCTTAAGTGCCCCTCATATGTTTCCATATCATAAAGTAACACCATCTAAATTGTATCTTTTGCCAATTTGGTCGACGCTAACTAATCCTTTAAGCATTGGTTAGATTGAATGATTTTCATACACTGTAACTCTAAGAAAGAACCTATATCAACTAAATAACAAAGCATAGTATTTTCATATAGCAATGGTATAATAGGCAAAACATTATAGTGCAATCCTTTATTATTGATGAGCCATTTGATCACACTTCTAAGTACATGTGATTGTATTAGTAGTGTACTCGTAGATGGATCCACCTCCTCAGCGTTGTGACTGGTTATATAATAAATTTTTAAATAGTTATCATTGTTCTCTTCCTTATTTTGGTATTTGTATATATATATATATATATTTACTTCATGGTTAGGATGATATTCAAATACTCATTTCTTTTTATTTATGTTGATTTGGCATATGGACTTTATTGGATGCATTTACAAGACCCTCAACCTTTAGATTTTCGTGAGATTATAGGCCAAAACACCATAAATATATTACTGGCTCTTGGTGAACAATGATTCTCCTAACTTGCTGAACCAATACCTGATTTACCCATACCTTAAATTCTAATGGATTGACCGAGTAAGCAATGTCAGTGCTACTTGCCATCCCAGCAACCCACTATTACAGAACAAAGGTAGCAAAATAAGGAGCCGATGTAGCAAGACATCAACAGTAGCATGGCTGAAATATCTTCATATATTCCAACTTCGGTGCCTCAAGATATTGGTATAATCAAACCATCTTCTCTTATTCCAGCTAGTCAATTTAGTAACTTTGTAGAATCAGGTCCTTCATATTACATACTATCATCGCCTATGTCTCATTGTGGAACATCCGAGCATCAACTTGGAGGATTATTTATTGACCTTTTATTTGATACATCTGCATTCAATGTTGCATATGCTGATAACTCCTTTGACGTTGGAGGATCATCGCAACCCAAATTTGTAACACTACATGACTCGATTCTTCCAACTGATTCCCCATCCTTCAATTCAAATTTTTCACACACAAAACATGAACAATAGTAATTAAAACATAAGAGATAGCAGTGATCACAAGGTGAAAGAAGAAAATCTCATTGTGGTATTGAAAGTTATTTATTATAGTATATTTTTTCCTAATATTTATATAATTTATTGTTACATCTTTTATTATTTTCTTTCCATCATTGTATATTACTTTATTTATTTTTTTGGTCTTTATAGTACATTTGTTTTACATTCCATTATTTTTTAAAAAAATATTTATAGAAGGCATAATTATTTAATTTATATTTCTCTAATCATCAAATAAAATAAATTTAGCATATTCCTTTTAAATTTTTAATTTTTAAATATACTTATTTAATTCTATTAAATTTATAAATTTATTAAAAAATACCTTGAACCTAGATTGTCTAAATCTAGGTTCAAATATTAAAATTTTAAAAAAACTTGACATTATTGAGTTTGAATTTAGATTCTCTCTATTTGAATTCCACGTTTTATAATCTTTTAGACAAATACTTTCATGACATTGTGTTTCAGTTATAACTTTTTATCAATATTATGTTCAAATCAATAGGTGGCAAATCCTATGTTGCTTTTGCATCTTGGTTGATGAATGTGATGTGTCTATCACTTATGGGAGAAAAAATTGTGGAGAAAATCAGCCCCGCCTCCTACACGATGATAATGTGGATAAAATTTACATCATGCACACTACTTGAAATGGTAGGGATCTAATTGTAAACGTTTTGTGGTTATGGGAACATAATTATAAAATTTAAATTATATGGACTCAATTTTAAAAAATTGAAACTATGATAAACAAATTTTTAATTTAAACTAAAAATTACATGCATTTTTTTAATAGATATGTCAAAATTAATTATTTGTATTTTCCATGGAATCTAATTACTATTCTTTACTAACACTGACATTTAATTATTTGCATCTTGAGCCATACCAAATAAAAAGTTAATGGCCTGCAAATCTTTTGGTTTACCTACTTAAGTAAAATTAAGGTTAAATTATTTTGGTAGTTATTAAAATTTTATTTAATTTCAATTTTATCTTTATTATTAGAAGTTTGTAATTAAGAATTTATAATTTTTAAAAAATTAATTTAGTTCATGTTATCAAATTTTTGTTCATGTATCATTAAATTTTGTTAGTATGATCAATTATGTGTTATTTTGACATTTTAAAAGTGTATGCTTCACGCTTATATAACTTAGATGAACATTATATGGCATATATTTGAGTAAATTTCACTCCATCATTTAGCTTTAATTTTTTCTTCTTATAGACCATGCTTATTTAGAATGACAATATAACATAACACAATGATGGAGATTTAACAAGATGAATCAAATTAAAAAGTTAAAATTATAGAATTTAAAGTACAAACTTCCATATTAACTTAATAATTTGGGCTTGTTTGGTATGTTGAATTAAAAGAAATGCAATCATAAAATGAATGAAAACAATAATTTTGAAGAAAAAAAATCAATATACTCTTACTTTTTATAAATAATAAGAAAATATTGAGTAATAATAAAAAGAGTATAGTAAATATTGTATAAGCATCATGTTATACCAAATGAGCTCTATAATAATCAAGTTAAAAATGAAGTGAAACTCTTAAAATTAATAAAGTAATTTAACCTAATTAATCATCATAGTCTAAAAAATATTTTAACAAATAGTTATATGATACAAAAATCAAAACATTTATATGACTCAATAATCTAGTTAGCATTATTAAAAATTGTAAAACTAAATAAAAAAATAAATAATAAATTGATGTTGACATCTAATATAAATAGAAGTTTTCCAATTGTTATTTTGACGTCTAAGTGCAAATTCTTACAGATGAAAAAAAAATTAACTAATTTCATTTTTAATTAAAAATAACAAAAAAAATTAGAGTAACCTAAAGGGAGTTAAACTCTTAAGACTCATATGCTCAGCCCTAAAAAAATATATAGAGGTGAAGTTGGTAAAATCAATGTTCTATTTTTAATTTTTTTTGGCTTAAGTTTAAATAAAGTCAGACTAGATCAAGGGTCAAAGTTTTTTATTTTTAGTGCAAAAAGTCATAATTTTGGTGATACTAAAAAATGCTTTAGGTAAAAAATAAATTATTTTATTGAAAAAAATTATTTTATTATCAATTTTTTAAATAATATAAATAATTTTTACCCAAGAATAAGTTCTTTTTATTCTTACCTCTTGCAACAAATCATTCTAATTCTCATTTGAAAAAAAAATCGAATCGAAAAAACTTTTTATAGACATATATATAAATAAAAGTATATTATACTACTATTTGAAACAAAATTTAAAGGTTATTAAAGTTAAATCCCTAGAATTAGTCCTAAACTCTTGAAGCCAGGTTAGCAAATTAACGTCTCATTTCAAATAGAATTTTCTAGCCTGTTCCTGCTTGACCTTGGCCAATGAAAATAGGATCGGGAGGAGATTAGTCCTAACTCGGGCTTGGAAAAACGTGTTTATCTGATTTAAAAGGGCAAAGAAAGTTCAACGCAATTTGCACGTGAGCGCACCGAAACTCAACCCGGACCTGTTGCCGTAAAAAACCGGATTGGATAATCGGCGACAGGTCCGAACTTTGTAAGTGGAGATTGGTTCTGGTTGGGTCTCTCGGTCAAAAAGAAACGCATACCAGCGAACACAGTCGTGCGGAGAGTCGGCGTAAGATTCCAAAACCCTAATCATCACATCTTTATACATTTTCCTTGTCGCACCAAGATTTCGATTTGTTTCTACGGTTGGTCTTTCGCAAATTGAGAGCTCAAATTCCCCTTCCCCTTACCTGATTGTAACGATCAATTATTGGTTTGTGTTCAATTTTTTAGCTATGTAATTCGACTGATTGCTCTTTTTTCTTTACCTAGTTTATTTGGCTTTATTGATTATTGCTTGGGGTTAGCCTGCTTTAGCTTCCGTGGCATTGCTTGCCGATTATCCGTTGTTCTTGCTGAAGATTCTGTACTAAATAATTGGGCTCGAGGAAATGGATTTAGTCAATAGTTGCAAGGTATATCTTTTATTTTCTCTGCCTTTCTGTTTCATGTGTTCACTGGATAATGCTGGGTTTTCAAATATACTGAGGTTTCTTATTTCTGCACCAATTCTCTAGCTAGCAAACCTTTCCGCATCATTTTCAATGACCTTGTGACTGTGGAGCTTATGAATTTTGCAGGTCCCCGCAAAGTGGCTTTTTACGATACTACTTAGTGTAGTTTACTTTTGTAATTTTATTAATCTGGTACCGTGGAACGTTACCTTGGTTGAGTAGTTCACTGCATAGCAGATTCTCTTGCAACTTGTTGGTTGTAAATTGTGTTACCTTAGCAACCAGTGACTACTCATTATAATATTGATGAAGAAGACACATTTAATGTTCTGGGTTATTAGTAAACTAGTAGTATAAAAGTACTGTTTTAGGAGCCAAAAGCACGTAGGAAGAGTAAGGAAATTTCAAAATTTTAAATTGGATTTACACAGATAGGTGAAAGACATTTTTTCTGACGAGCTACAGTCCATACCTTGTTTAAATTCAGTTTTTGTTTAACTTTACTTACTTATCACCAAGACATTGTTGACCAAGGAGGACAGGTTATATTTTCCAGTCTCTTTGGTCATTCCCTGTTTAGGACTTCATTATTGGTGATTCTCACATTTTACAGCAGTGCCGCATTTTTTCTACTTACTTCTGTAAATAAAAACTGGTTATTCTGTTCAATAAGATGCTTTTCTTCTTCATTTCAGTGACCATGATAATACTATGGTTTGAGATGCAATATAAATAGTGTGCATATCAGGATGCTTGGATTTTATTTGCATTAGTCCTTGCAGCATGCTTGTTTTCTTCTTTTTTAATTTAACGGTTGGGGTGGAGAGTTTATACAATAGGATATTACATGCTGGGTTATACTATCCTAATCTACTGATCTTATAATTTTTTTATTTTCGTAGGAAAAATTGACATATTTTCGTATAAAAGAGCTCAAAGATGTGCTCACCCAGTTAGGTCTTTCAAAGCAGGGAAAGAAGCAGGTGAGACTGAATTCCTATTGATTAGGTTTTTCTATGAAACTCAAATGCTAATGGTGTCTCGTTTAATAAAGTTCATTGCCTGGTTAATGGTTCTTGTTGATGATGAGTACTCCCCCCCCCCCCCCCCCAAAAAAAAAGAAAGTTAATAAGTTATCAAGAATATGAGTTTGCAACTGTTAGAACGGATAGATTTAGTCAACCTAATTTTCATGATTGTTATAACGTTTTGCTGTCAAGGGTATGAATTAGGATAGATAGATTGTGAGTTGTTTTTGTGTTTAATCAGATAGCCAGATTGAGTCCGTATGTTATATATTAATTTATGTTTAATTTCATCTACCCTGTTTCTTACCTGGAGATATTGGATGATGTAATGATGTCAATGCTTTGTCTTTTGTAGGATCTTGTTGATCGGATATTAGGCATTCTCTCAGATGAACAAGGCAAGTGTGTGTGGGTGGGTGTGTATGTTGGTGCTGTAAGACTCGACCTTTGGCTGTATTCTATCTTGTATTTCTGCATAATGTTGGTAATTTTTATTTTTTTGGGTTGGAAGAAATCCTATATATTGGAAGTTTAGAATTTAGATTATATCTGCAGATGGAAAGGTCCAGAGAATGGAAAGGAGTTATCATTTAATTTCTTATGATTATATGAGGCAAATGTTATAATCTATTTCAATATGCAATTAGCAATTGTAGCATATGCAGTAATCTTCCTTCAATCAAGTTCAGATTGAAATCTTGGGAATTGCCGAGGCATTATTGGTTTGAACGAATAGTAAATTCTTCTTGTAGATGGATGAATTTGAGCGGTTTCTTTTCAAGCTGAATCTGTTGGACCTGGGCCATTGTCTGTTCCCCAGATTTTCTTTCTTTTTGCCCTGCTCTTTGCTTTTATTGATTAACTGGTTTGGCTTATTTGTCCTCTGATGGAAGAATTGGAATTTTTTATGTGAGCTTCTTTTGTTGAATCAAAGACATTTGGAATTTTTTAATTATTTGGCATCTAATATATTTTAATAATTTTGAATATGAAGTTGGTTTTCCTGGGTTCCCCCTTCCTGGAGTCTAAGCAATTTGGTTTTCTTCTTTGTCCTCAGTTTCCAAATTGTGGTCTAAGAAGAATGCTGTTGGAAAAGAACAGGTGGCAAAATTAGTGGATGACACATATAGGTCAGTGTTAAAGATAATATTGTTGATGGTGTTTTCTTCTTCCGAATTTTATTATGTTTCAGAAACATGTAATGACCTGAGATTCTTAATCTGGGGAACTTATATGATATGATACTTACTTTTAGATCCGATTTAGGTTGAGTATACAACTCCATGTATGCTGTAATTTCTTGCCTTTTACTGTTTCTTAGTTGACATTGTGCATTTTCTGAGTGGTCAGAAAGATGCAGATATCTGGAGCCACTGAGCTGGCATCAAAAGGACAGGGTATGTCAGATAGCAGTAATGTGAAAATTAAAGGTGAAATTGACGATTCATTGCAGTCTGGCATGAAGATTCGCTGTCTCTGTGGAAGTTCATTGGAAACAGAGGCAATGATCAAGGTGTAATATTCAATATGTCTCTTCATTTTCTTTTTAATGTTCTTTTCAATTCTCTGCATTTGCATGGGCACACATCTTGATTGATAATTAACAGAATTTAATATTTGATGTCCCCCCTTTTTTCTTTAATTTTTTTTGGAGGCCTTCAACGTGTTGCTTATATTTGATTATTATGGCATTTTTTTAATCTAATTGCAGTGTGATGATACAAGATGTCATGTGTGGCAACACATGGGTTGTGTTATAATTCCAGATAAACCTACGGAAGGCCTCCAGCCAGTTCCTGATAAATTTTATTGTGAGATCTGTCGACTCAGTCGTGCTGACCCGTATGTCATGTTCCTCTCTAGTTTTGGCTATTTATTTAGGGTGGGCACAGTTGAATTGTTTGGATTTTTTTCTCCTTAGCTTAGTGTTCAATATTTCTATGCTCTTGCTTTGGCCTGTGTGTCTGAATGTGCATGTGTCTTCAAGTGCTTGTGTTGGTTGTCAAGCTTTGTTTGTGATTTTCACTGTCAGTTATGTCATCCTCTGTTGCTGCTATGAACTAGCCTTAGTAGTTGAGGTTGTACCATGTTGCACTGTTGTGATTTAACTAACTATACAATGGTTCCTATATGTGGTCCATTGAAATGTAGAGTTACTCAAATTGTATAATTTCATTACTCTACAAAAATGTTTTAGATATCCAAAAAGAAGTTAGGTGATGCAACAATGTTATGGCTGTGATTGTGATGGGTGGAACTCTTCACTTTAAGTTTCTAGATTTTCAAGTGGTTTGTCTAAAGTGAAGAGTTGTTTATTACATCAAGTGGAAACTTACATCATATTGGTTGTATGACTGATATTTTTAATTAGGGTGCATGATTTATGGTCTTAAATGTTGCTCTCGGCATGCCTTTGTGTTAGATTAACTTGTAGAAAGAAGAGTGAATTAATATGCAAGAAATAAAGTGTTATTGCCATGTAAGATTTCATTTATTTAGTCTGAGGAAATGAGGGCGAGTCTTGGCGTAACGGTAAGGTTGCCGCTGAGTGACCTGAAGGTCACGGGTTCGAATTGGAAACAGTCTCTTTGTAAAAAAAAACAGAGGTAAGGCTGCGTACAACTATCCTTCCCAAACCCCACCTAGTGGGAGCCTCGTGCACTGGGCCGTCCTTTTTAGTCTGAGGAAATAGAACAGATGAATGATCAATTGAAAGAGGGTTGATCAGCAATAGTCTCGATTCTTATGAAGTGGCTAAAAATAGTTGATTATTGATGAAGAAGGGACAAATGTTGAAGTTTGCTTATTTGGAGGTGCTTATGTTTTTGTTAATTTCAACTATTTGATTACAATATTCTGTTATTTGCTAAGTTTGCTATATGTTCCTCGAATGGCTCTTACCTTATTTTATCTGATATATAATGTATTTCATTTTTATTGACCTAGGTGATCAATCCCTTGAATCATGCAGCATTTTCTTTTTCTCAGTTGTCACTCATATTTGTATTTTCTGGTGTTCTGTTGCAGGTTTTGGGTTTCAGTGTCACACCCTTTGTTTCCTGTGAAGTTGACCACAACCAATGTTCCAACTGATGGGTGAGTATGTAGCTGGTGTGGATTTGTTGAAGTCAGACATAATGTTTGGAATGTTCATTTGTTTTAGCTAAAGAATGTCTTGTCTAACTATGTTTTGTTTCTTGTTTTTTCTAATTTATAAATACCTTTTCATTGCCTATTATGCATTTAAGATACTAATGCTCCGTTTGGTTTGCTACATCGCGAACATAATTCTTTTATATAGCTTGTGTAATGTTTATAATACTCTTATATCTATTATTCTATCTATCAAACCTACCCCTATCTACCCACATTTTACATCCCCTTCGCCATTGCATACTCCAACCAAATATACCCTAAGATGCCCTTCATTTGCCCTGGGGGGGGTTATAAGTGTCTATTGTGAGTACAAGTTTACTGTACATGCTGTCTTCTTTTAATTGCTTTCTGTAGATGTCCGTTAGACGGATTTGTGGTATTTTCATTTATCATCCATTATCATGTTGGTACGGAGAAACCAAAACAACACAACTCAATTCATTCCACACACATTACATGTAGACTATCCCCTATTTATATTGATTAGGGATACTACTGTGGCTTCCTAACAATACCGACAAATTAACAGACTCATTATTATTCCTTAATAATTTCTATTAACTCTACTCATTTCCATGTAACAGTACCCCCTTCTGTAAATGATCCTTGTCCTTAAGGATCAATACAAATTCAGAAATTCAGAAATGTATGTGTACAATTCAAATTTTGAAAAAGGAGGGGGGTATTATTATTAAGAATTCTTCAGCTGAGCACTTGTTCAATTCAACAATAACCCTTTTGATTGGGCCTTCCCCCTAATACTTTGTATAACATGAAAAGAATATATTTGAGCCCATATGCTTGTATGGCTGCCCAAATACAATGCCCATTTCATGCTGCAGAAGCCCATAATTGTCTCTGGATGAAACCAACCCCCTGCCATAAACAGAAGTGTTTGACACATGGTGCTCTAATGGGCACAACCTCTCCCTTAAAGCTTATAGGGTTTACACAACCTCCGTGCTTTTCCAGCTTCCTATGTAAATCATATCAAAGGACAAGATCCTTAGAGCTGCCAAGATGGTGAACCAAGTTTGTGCCAGATAGCTCGTTGATATCTAGCTACCAAACATTGACTACTGCCTTGTCTATGCTCAGTTATGGTCTCTTGTTCATCCTCTACATCTTCTCTTTAATGAATGTAGAAAGCTCCCACATGATCTGAGACCTCGCGAGATTTAGATCTAGCAAAAGCTTTTTCTCTCCTTTGTCAGAAAAGGAGTCCAGGTCAACCTTGGATGCTAGATCAGCGACTCTCTCATAACAGATCAAAGTGAGATTGAAATATTGTAGATGGTGCCCAATCAATCCAATCTTGTAGTAAGACGACGGCGATTTTATTGCTGAAGAGGGAACTCCAGTAACACTAGTGGTGAGATAGAAGAGGTCAGGAACTGAGATAGAATCTCTTGGTATGGCCTTCAACTCTTATGGCAGGGAATTGAGGAGGAATGAATTTCATTGTGTCTTTGTTTTTGTCATTATACTCTAAAGTATCTGACAATGATTTCAGCGCCTCCATCATCTTTGATTCTTCATTCTCTTTGTCACCATTGTCTGCTTGGCCTCTTTCAATGTCTTTTGGTTATCTTCTTGATTCAAGATGTTGTGAGATTCGTCTTCTTTCATATCTAGCTGAACTTAAGGTGACTTGATCTGAAATTTTTCCTCTGCTTCCTGAACTTTCACAGCTATAGGTTTTTGATATGAGGCCTCTATTTGTCTGAGACTTCTCCATTTCAAAAAAATTTGATGTGAATTCCTCCAATCACTCCTCCAACTGTAGTGCTTTGCAATTTGGTTCAGTCTATTTGCAACATCTTCATCTCTTTTGTGAGCTTGCTGAGCTTCTCTAGGAACCACGTTTCTCTTGCCATCACTCAAGATCTTAACCCTTGTGATACCAATTGGTACAAAGAAACCAAAACAATACACTTCTATTCATTCCGCACACATTAAATCTGGACTATCTCCCATTTATATTGATAGGGATACTATTGTGGCTTCCTAACAATACCAACAAACTAATAGACTCATTATTATTCCTCAACAACTTCTAACTAATCATTAACTCTACTCATTTTGATGTAACACATATGCTACTTCCTATTTAGTGTAACATGTGATTCAAATTTTTTGGTGTTGATTTGTTTCTTTGAGGTGGAGTTTTGCTCAAGAAAACCAATCCATTGAGAAGTCTCCAATTTTCTTTGTTTTACTTTTCTTAGCTGGTGGAGCTCCCTCCATGAGCTAAAATTTCATTCTATAGACACATTCTAATAATCCCTTGTAAGCATCTTTCTTTTTCTGTGGTTAAAATTCAGTATTCAATGGGGCTTTCTGCTTGATTGACATGACCATATTCCTGTTTGTCTTGTTCAGCACCAACCCAGTGCAAACTGTGGAGAGATCATTTCAACTTACAAGAGCAGACAAGGACTTGGTGTCTAAACCAGAATTTGATGTTCAGGTGAATTTGATTCTGCAGTGCCAGTATATTAATGTGTAAGCTTCAATCCATTGAGTTTCATTGATTTAAATAAAATGACATTATATGTAGGCTTGGTGTATGCTTCTGAATGACAAGGTTCCATTCAGGATGCAGTGGCCACAATATACAGATCTACAAGTCAATGGTACGTTAATTTAAGTCATGATCCCCTCTTCCCCCTTTTTGGGTTTCAAAATGGCATCATATGGGGTTTGGTGCATGCTTCTTATAGTGATGTTTCATGATGTAAAACCAAAAATAATTATTTACAGAATGCATGCTCTTTCTTGTGGTTCTATTTGAATTTCTGTTTGTCATGTAGGTGTGCCTGTTCGTGCAATTAACAGACCTGGTTCACAATTACTTGGGGCCAATGGTCGTGATGATGGTCCAACTGTGAGTTTCTTGTCATCTATGGTTGTGACTACTTAAGTTCTGCAGCAGGCTCAATTATTGTTCTTTCCTTTAAAACTAGTAAATCGTTTTAACAAATTTTATCACATTCTGTTATATAGGTTTTATTCAATTTCTTATTTTATTTCTCTCTTGTCAGATCACGCCGTATACAAAAGACGGAATTAACAAGATTTCCTTAACAGGATGTGATGCTCGCATTTTCTGTTTAGGGGTTCGTATTGTGAAAAGGCGGACCATGCAACAGGTAGTTTGCGTTTTAAACTTACTTGCCTTTTAAGTATACAATCACTGTTGGCTTCTTTAATCTGCCTTCTGGTTTTGGAATATAGTAAGTCTGCTGTAGAGAAGCTTGCTGTATGATTTTAGTCCAATGTTCCCATGGTTGGTCCCTTTTGGTTGATTTGATAGAAAATTAAATTTTATTTTATTTTTTTCCCTCTATCAATTATGAGTAACACAAATGATTTGGGCAATCTTGAGGGGCATTTTTTTCAGCTTATTGCGTTGGCTTGATGCTACACCCCTGATCTCTTGGCAGTTTGCACATCTGAATAATCAAATATATCTGCCTTGTTATTGTATCTGGCCAAAGGATTGTCTAGTTTGCCTTTGCCAGTGTTCAAATGTTTTTTTGGTTGCATGTTATATTGTTATCAGGTAAATGATTTGAAAGATACTATTACATTATCTTACTCTTCAAATACATTATGAAGTTAGGCAGGATTGGATGTATTAAGCTGATGCAGTAATTTTAACAAAATTTAGTTTATTCGCCTCTTGGTGAATGAAGCCAATATATCAACTGCTTGTTGAAGATATTTTAGCCTTCTCTCTTCTCTTCGGATATATTTACATTCTAATCTATGTTTAGTAGATTGTGAATGGCATGAGTGTTGCCATCAAGCTGCACGTAGGTCATAATTTTGTTATGATGAAGTCTTGGTTGTTCCCAAAACAATAAATATGGTATTATTCATTATCTATTGTTCATATATAATGTTAAGTCAAAGTTCTGTTTGCCCCACTTTCAGTTTGTATTGTGCACTAAGTACTAACCCTCTTACCCTTTTAGATGTGTTGGAGAAAGGCCTTTTTGGATCCCACTGGGTGTCAGCATGTCAAACTTGACTGTCTAAATAAAATTAATAATTTTCAATGGATCTGATATTTAAGCCTATAGCTGCTTTGTGTAAGATTTTTCTTTTCTTCTTGAAAGATGGGGTGTCTAATGGTATTCCATTTTATTGTAAATATTTTAGTTTGTTACAATGTTTTTCTTGTATGTTTAGTTTAAAAGTTGTTGCATCTAGCATGAAGATTTCTATATATTACTGCTTCCCATCCAACAATTTCACAAAACTTTTAATAATGATTTATCTTATCCAGATCCTAAACCTAATTCCAAAGGAGTCTGATGGTGAGTGTTTTGAAGATGCTCTTGCACGTGTTTGTCGATGTGTTGGAGGTGGAAATGCAGCTGATAATCCTGATAGCGACAGTGATTTAGAAGTTGTTTCAGATACCTTTAGCATCAACCTCCGTTGTCCAGTAAGGCTTTCATGCAATGGGTCATTTTAGTGATGCATTCTGTGTTACTTGAAGTTTTGCTGATCAGTTCAGAAATTTTTGTTCATGTTTCTACGCCTGGGTAATCCTATAGATGAGTGGTTCAAGGATGAAGGTTGCTGGAAGATTCAAACCTTGTGTTCACATGGGCTGTTTTGATCTTGAAGTTTTTGTGGAAATGAATCAACGTTCAAGAAAGGTAAGTTTCTAACAATGGGTCTTGATTTGTCCGATCCTCCCCATGGTGATCTTTTATGTTTGATTAAACCTTCGATGATTAATGCAGTGGCAATGTCCTATCTGTCTCAAAAATTACACATTGGAGAATATCATTATTGACCCTTACTTCAACCGAATCACATCTATGGTATCCTTTTTTTTTTTTTATGTTCATTTCTCTTTAGAAAGCTTGCATATGGTGAATTGGTAGTTATTATTTAAATTGGTTGGCTGGTACAGATGATAAATTGTGGTGAAGATGTTACAGAGGTTGAAGTGAAGCCTGATGGTTCTTGGCGTGTCAAGGCTAAGAGTGAAATTGAATGCCGTGATTTGGGGAATCTTGTACAATGGCACTCTCCTGATGGATTGCTGTGTGTTTCTACTGAAGAAGAAGTCAACCGAGTGGATGCATTCAAGCAGATCAAACGGGAAGGTGTTTCTGACAGTCCTTTAAAACTTGACTTCAAGAGGAATCACAATGGTGATTGGGTTGTCAGAAAACCCAATGATACAAACACGTCTTCAGGTAATAGATTGAAAGAGAACCTTGGAAATCATGAACAGGTGGTTATTCCAATGAGCAGCAGTGCCACTGGGAGCGGCCATGAGGGTGACGACCCTAGTGTAAATCAGGGTGGTGGTGGACACAGTGATTTTGCTAACAATGGGATGGAAATGGATTCTTTCTATCTTAATAATGTTGATTCAGCATATGGATTTACTGATAATAACACTTCTGCTCCGATTGGGGATGCTGAAGTTATTGTTCTAAGTGATTCTGAGGAAGAGAATGACTTGTTGGCATCTTCTGCAATTGACTACAAGAATAATCGAACTGATGCTGGGGGCGTTGGTTACTCTGTACCACCTCCTGGAATTGCTGATTCATATCCAGAAGATCCCACCCTTGGTGGCTTGGGACTTTTTAATCCCGGTGAAGATGAGTTTGGGATGCCTTCCCTTTGGTCATTGCCTTCTGGAACTCAGGCAGGTGCAGGATTCCAGTTATTCACTTCTGATGCGGATGTGTCAGATGCATTAGTCCATTTGCAACATAGTCCCATTAATTGCTCCACGTCACTGAACGGTTATGCATTGGCGCCTGATACTGCTTTGGGATCTAGTACTCTCATACCAGATACCTCTGCAGGTCGGTCTGATGCTGATTTAAATGGTGGTTTAGTTGACAATCCACTGCCATTTGCTGGAGATGATCCCTCACTTCAAATATTTCTCCCCACTAGACCCGCAGAGTCATCAGGGCAGCATGAATTGAGAGACCAGGCAGATGTGTCCAATGGTGTCTGCACTGAGGATTGGATTTCTCTTAGGCTTGGAGGTGGTGCTAGTGGCAGTAACGGCCATGCTGCCACTCCAAATGGTCTGAATTCTAGACAGCAAATTCCATCCAGAGAAGCTTCCACAGATGCCATGGCTGATACTGGTTTGTTACATTCTGAACATAAACCACTAGTGTTTTTAACTTTTCTGGTAGAGGTTAATCTTCTTAGAGAGTTGATTGGAAACTATCCTCTTTATCTACACGGGAGCTATTTTGGATATATAGGGAGGATGGCTCTAATTAGCTGTGGGAATTTTCTTAAACTTCACTCGACTTACCTTCAAAACATCTCAGGAAGTTATAGTTTACATATGTAAATAAAAGAGCGAACGTAGTTACAATTGTATTGATCTTTTGCTATTAGGTTCCCCATTTAAGTATAACACGTGGGAATTTGTTAAGCTCAGCACCACATGATCGATTATTTTAAAAAAGTCATCCCAAATGTTATAATTTTATTGGAGAAATACCTAACCAAACTTTTACTCATAAATAATATCTGTGCATGGCTTTGTAAATTCCTCGCTTTCTCTTTCCTTCTTTTCTTTAATTCCCCTTTTCTGCTCTCAATCGTTATGTTATCAAATGCTGAATGTGTTCACATTTCATCAGCCTTTTAACTTCATTAATGTGATGACTCAGCAACCCTTAATGCACTATGGCATGCTTTTTCTTCAGTTTTCTTGACTGATTATTCCTCCTTACGCAGCTTCTTTGCTTCTTGGTATGAATGATGCTAGATCTGACAAGGCAAGTAGGCAAAGATCGGATAGCCCTTTCTCATTTCCCCGCCAAAAACGTTCAGTAAGGCCCCGCCTGTATCTTTCTATTGATTCAGATTCAGAGTAGAGGTATCAGACCGTGTGTTTCAAGAACTTTAGGTGCTCTTCTTATGGCTACATTTTGTTGTTAGAGATTGAAGAGAAGTTGACAAGCATTTTTGGTCTTCATGAAATGGAAGTTGATGTGGTCTGACGCATCTCTCTCCAGTGGAACAGATTCACACAATGTGCCCCTGCCAAAATGCTTGCACCTGCGGGGTATTATTTTTCTTATATGTAAAGATGATGGCTGTAAAGGATTTTCAATTCTTTATACTTGATATTTAAGGTTCCCGACACATGTTAACAGGACAGGCGCAAGCTGTTATTCCCCTTACTGAGGATCTGGTGGTATATAGTGTCGGTACATTGTACAGAAGTGGGTCATTCAAATCTGTTAGGGTAAACTTGTTGAAGTGGTGGGGAGCTCCCCTTGGGAATATAATATATGCATTTTTGTCTCTGCTGAGCTAATAACCTGTACATGTTAAGCCATCAGATTCAATAGTTAAATTGAAAATTTAGTTACTCATTGGAATGGGTACTTCTTGTCGAGATATTTTGCTTGTTTTCAGCACTGTGGTCTATATTTCACCCAGGTAGATTCCTTCTTATGGACTGCGTTCCAGTAATAATCTCTTTGCGCATTCTATAGTATCATGTACAGCTGTGTTGAAGAGATGGAATATTAATGGTTATGACAATATTTGACTATCATACAATTTTGGAACACTAGTTATTGATGTCTGCTTCCGTTCTTTTCTGAGTTAGTATCAGCAGCAGGTTGAAAAAACAAAAGCTTGTGTAGATCTTGATTGTTTATCAGATTAATATCTGTAGAAGGTTCTATGTTATTGAGGCGCTGTAGACGGTTCTATGTCTTTGGGGCACTAGATTCGTTCCTTTTCTTTATGACTTGGATTCAGTTTCAGGTCACTAGTGTGCACCAAGAGAACCTAAGGGGCCAATTGAGGTTACCGTAAAATTTTATTTATTGTTGGACTATTTTTTTAAGTAGAGTTTTATATATATTTTTAAAAAATGCTGAATAAGAAAGCAAATTAGTGTTTGAAAAAAATCATATGATAATTTCATATTTGAGCAAATTTTTATTTTAATTTTATGTTCAAATTATTACAAAGGATTTATATAGAAATAATTTGTAATCAATATTATAGAAATGAATAAATAATTTTAAATATTTGTTATTTCTGTTTTTATTTAATTAACATATAAAAATAAAATCATATTAATTATATAATGTTGAGTAGATTATTTTCTCTTGAAATGATTGAATTATATAATATTTTCTTTTATTCTGAAAATTATTTTTACTTTTTTTAAAATTAAAAGATAAGTAATATTTATTTTGACTAAAATATCTAAAGTGGTTTAAATGATTTTTTTAAAGAAATTTTTTATACAGGAATCATTTTTTTTATTTACAAATTTGAAAGTTATTTGATACAAATAAATAGATATTAAGAACCCCATAATAACTTCTAAAATAAATTTAACCAATTGAAGGATAATAATTAATAACATTTACCAATAAAACATTTATTAAATATATTTTTAATCAATATGAGTATTCTTACAAGATTAAAAAGTTTAAATAAATACAATTTTGTAAGCTGTGGTTTGGCATATTAATATCTTATGGTATTATTCTGTTAACATTTTGGTTAACTGTAAAATTTGGCTCAAAATCTCTAATTTTTCATGCACTGAAGATTTAAATTCTTCCCTTAACTAATGGAGTTTCAAGTTCCATATACATAATACAATGTCTTTTAAATTTTGCCACTAGTAGGAATTTTGAATTTTGTCTAAAATTCTTAATTTTCTTTTTATGCAATTCTTACATTGAAGATCAAAATGGCTCCAATGGTAGATTGGAATCTAAAATTTAACATATATAACTCAACATCGTTCAATTTTTGCCCTTAAAATGGAATCCTTAATTATCTCTCCATTTTGCCTTAAATTTCTAATTTCTCTTAAAAATCCTTAGTTTATTTACGTAGTGTATATCAAAATGTTTTGCTTGATTAATTAAAATCTCAAATTTGACACATACAATACAATATCTTATCCAAATTTTGCCCCAAACAAAATCCCTAATTTTGCCTTTAATTTTGTCTAAATGCTTAATTTTCTTATAAAATCTCTTAGGTCAAAATGTTCAAGGGAATAAGTTTTTCAAAGATCAAATTCAATCAAATTTGGACCTTTTTGGAGATAAAAATTTGTGTAATTTGAGAGATGTTTTAAATCACACACTATGCATGTATTATTTTTTGGGCAAAAAATTAACAAAATAATATCAGAGGATATCAATATCAATGTACTAATGATTTAAATATTAAATAACTTGATTATAAATTATAAAATCAAGAAGTACCAAAATAGAATCAGACCAAATCATAAGATGTTAAACTACAATTTACCTTTTTGTTTAAATAAAAGTTACAATTTTAATGAAAAACAAAATCTTATCTTTGAGGATATTTTGGTCAAATGAATGATTTTGTATCAAAGAGAAAAGTCATGTAATTAAGTTAATCTTTTACAAGAAAGGAGAGTGATTTACTTTAAAACATTTTAATCAATATATTAAAAATGAATATAAAGAGTGTTTGTTTTAGGTGAGGGGCTGGGCCAAAGTGAAAGAATGAGAAAAGAGGATAATTAGGTTAAAATAGAAAGATGGAAGTTTGAAATTAGAGATTTTAAGTGATTTTTTGTCTTAAAAAAATAATTTTGTGTGTCTCTTCCTCTTTTATTACGAAGAAGAAGTTTTGCTTCTTTCTCACCGTAGAAAAATAAATTCTATTACCACTCAACCAGTTTTGAGTATAAGCTAAACCCAATCAAAAATTGAAATAAACATTTTTTTAATAAACTTATTTTTTGCTAAAAACAAAGTTAAATAATCCCAAACTTTTATATCTGAAATTTTTATTAACCTTTATCTCGATTTAGTTAAGATATCAATAGTACTTTTCTTATTGCTAATTCCGTTGTTGAATTGCTTTCATTATATGAACTATTACTATTGGCCTGAATATAACCAAACGAAGGTGGAATCCAAGGAATACTATCAGAATGAGATGGAATATGATATAAAATTCGTACAATCAGTAGTAGAGTTCATTGCAGGAGATACGCCAATTAATAATATTCAAACCGCAGGAATTGTCAAATAAGAAAGAGCACTAGGTTGCACCATTTTGTTTATCCCACTCTAAACTCAATTTCTTCTTCCATCACTCTTAGTTGATCGTTGTTCGCATTCATAGTATACCATAATGTACAACACTGCAAATAAGTCAAACTAAAAAAAAAAATCATAAAAAACCAAAAAAAAAAAAATCTCATAGTAACTGTTTAAGATGCCATTTTGTCATGTGAGCAAAAAGCCTTTAATCTGAACTAAATCTCATACAATAGTGCAAGAGATGTAGTAAGAGAGAGATAGAAAGGGGAAGAGAGAAATGTGTGGGTCTATCTTCTTCTCTCTTTCTCTCTAAATTTTCACTATATAATTAGATAAGAAATGCAAAGAATTTAAATTACTTTTAATACAGGCATTTTTTTTCCTGAAAAATACTTGATGTAACTAAGTGCACTTTTAGATGTGTGTTTAACAAATGAGAATAATTACTGAAAAATCAATATACAAATGAGCTAAACTAATTAAATTTAAAGTGTATTTGGCTTATTTTATCTTGTTTTATTTTTGGGTGGGAGACTTATTTTACATTTTATGAAAAAACAGTATGCTTCAATTCGAGTAAAATACTATACTCTTGAGATTTTTTTTTTAATATCATGGTTTGAAAATTTTCATCAAATGTAATTCCGATATAAAATAGGTACTAATGATAACAAACAAGAATTATGACAAAGACCGACAATTCAATTAATTAAGAAGCGTTTTCAATTTCAATTTCAAGTTTTTGTTTACAACAACTTGGATTGATTGCACATCATGCAGAAGAAATATCAGGCATTTCTTCGCATCTCCCTGTATTAATGTATTAATGCTATCAAGGCACCACTTCCACCATGAGTTATTTTTCGTATGGGCATAAATGATCACATTTGAGTAAGGGATTTAGACCAACAGAAAAATACATAAACCATATATAAATTCATAAAATATACTGCTAGGCTTCACTTCAATCTTTTGGCCTTTGATAAGCCCTTAGGTTATCTATATTTTGACATGTTTTAGTGGAACTTATCATATGTTTTCAGTCTTAATACTCTTAGTTTGTAATCATTCCGAGCATATTAAGTGTTTTATTTTCAAATTAGCATAATTGTTAGCCCTTGTCTAAAGCCTCTTTCATGCAGTTTTGATTAGTCATATAATAGGTAAGGAAGTTAAGACAAGGATTGGAGAGACGGTTGGATCAAGACGAAAGGGAACGATCGTGTCTTGGGGGCTGAAAGTCAAGTTCAAAACCCTCTGGAGCCTCTCCCTACAAGTTGCAAGGGTTTGGGAGTCACAATCTCACATTATACAACTTCCAACAAAGTTGGTGCCTTAGCCTCAGCATTTGGCACCCCAGTGCTAGCTGAGGAGTGTGCGCCGTAGAAAAACCAAAGATTCTAGTGCCCCAACACCAGAACATAAGAAGCAACATACATGGACAGAGAAGTTGGTGTCGAAGTACTAGGACAACAAATTTTAAAATAGACATCACTTTCTTAAGTAGCCAACTTTGGAAGCATATTGAAGGAGCCATAAGATACCATAATAAAGGGGAATCATAGGCAACCACAAAAGAAAGGTTGGAAGTCATTAGGAAAACCTCTGATAGGGTGAAAGAGTCGAGGCCAAAGGGAGATCCTGGGGATTTCCCCTGGCCACATGGTTCTTCTCTTTTTTTTCTTCTTCTTCATCCATTGTTTCTCTACGAATTCTTTAGTTTAGATTAGTTTTGTGTCAAGTTGTGCTAAGATTCATATCCATTGATTTATGCATTGGAAAACTTTCAAACTTGTAATGAGATTTTAACTTGCTTTTTATTAATGAAGTTCATATTTTGTTCTTAACCCTTATGTGTCTATCCTTATTGTGTGAATTAATTTTTAAGGCAAATAGAATACTCGCAATTGAATTTTAGTGTAAGCATGTTTGAATGAAATTTTATATTAGATCTTGAATATGAATCATTAAGTTGAGCACCTACTAAGTGTTCAATTACGATAAGCTAATTGCATCTGATAAATGCCTATTGAACTAAGAAAACTAAAGTCAGCAACTTAAGGAAAATTAAGACTAAAATAGTTTTACACGTGTTAATAACTTAGGAATTTGACTATAATTGGTGTTTAGAAGATTAAAATTAAATTCAGTGGATATATGTAAAATATACATATGCCATTTGATGTTAGAGTCTTTCTTTGAGCTCATCATCAAGTCTTTATGGTTTATTTATTTATTCTTCTCCAATCAATTCATTTCTAATGACTAGGGTAATCTAAGACATTAGGGTTAGTTAATTAGGATCACTAACAATTATTCCAAAAAATCCTAGATAATGAGTAGTCCTACTCCTTGTGGGATCCGTATACTTGCGGACTGATTTCAAGTCACCAATCTTCGGTTCTCAAAGTCTGAATTTTACAAAATTGTGAGAGCTAGAACCGAAATACAATGAAATCAGCGACTCAAGCATTCTAAAGAGGCACTCAATTAGTCGTTCAAGACAAATCAGCACATAACCCCCAAAACCAGGTGGAATTCACCTCCAACAAGTACTTCATTGAATTGTCTGAGGATGCAATGTGATTATCAGTTTCTCTGGATGATGTTGATGTCAGCATGCAGAATGGTTTGTCAGTAAAACAACCTAACCTTCAGCTTCCGTTTCCAATACTGGAAGAATGCTTAAAGCTGAAGAACCCAGATGCATGCCTCGAACAATACCTCCATAGCCGACCTTTATCTTTTGGCACAAAAGTAAGATGGAATCCCAAAGCGCCGTTCTTCCCTGAGAATAAATGCTAGGACTGTTAGCAAATCAATATCATAAAATAACCATCTTGCTGGTTGATAGGAACATTATCGGCCACAAGCATTTCATGTAGCATTCTTATAAAGCAATGAGAATAATTAAGGTTTAATAGTATTTGACTTGTGTTCATAGCATATTTACGCCACCACCAACCTGAAGACAAAACTGCAGCTTCTTATCCCAATACAAGGCGAAAATTGGGGGGCTCTGCCTTCCAACTACCAGTATACATGCTCCTGGATGCAGCACAGAAGGGACAGTAGATACTACAGCAATGTATTTCTCAGGAAACCTTTCCTTTGGAGGAAGGACTCCCAAGAATAGGGGGTTCTTGCTAGACTGAGCTCCGGCATATGAGGTGGCATCCACATGTAGCATCCACTTTGGATGCTCTAGGAAAGCACAGAACAGATATAAGAGCAAGTGAGAATCAGAGGGTAGCTCAGGTGTCCACTTCTTATTTTTTGTATCATAAACCTCCCCACTTCCAAGATACTCATAATTCTTCACGCATGTTCCTTCCGCAAGCTCTGTTTAAATAGACACAGGATACTTTAAAAATTCAATTATATGGGTGTATGCTGCCCAAAAAGCGGACATCAAATTAGTGTTGTCTGCTTCAATTTACCAGAGAATCTTACGAAGATAACTGATTAAGTAATAAATCCATTTTTATGATTACCTCGGATCCTTTGCAGAGTGTAATCAGCTCGAACAGTGCTTTGAGGTAGTAAGCCTTTAACCCACTCTCCTTTAACCAAGGCTTGAAGTTTTTGGTGTTCAGTGATAGCATCCAAGCAATCCTGCATGATTGGAACCAAAGTATTCTGCCGTGCCTGTGGGCCCTGTTGCAAATTTAACACAGGCAGCTTGGCTGTATGCAAATACAGACAAAGGGGAAATTGTAAAATCTCAAAATTCACAAATCAACAGCATATATAACCAAACTGTAAAAAAAGATTCATTCAATTGAACGATGTGAAGCTACATACATGTGGAACCCTCTATAGCTTGCACAAAAGTAGAACGTAACTGATGAAGAAGTCCATCTTCATTGAGAGTCAATGTGGGTTGCCAATCTTTTGTCTTATCAATTGCTGGCAAAGTAGCAGGAGTTCCAGGAGATGGCATATCATTGCCCACTTGATTGATTGTGATTGAAATGCCAAGTTTAGTAGCTGCTTGCATAACCTACAAATATGAAAATCTCAGGGGCCAGGGGAAAGACAACTAAATTAGCTGGTGCTTAAATCATATTGATGTTATATGCCAACCCCCAACTGTACCCTACCTTCTAATAAACGAAAGAACAAAGATGGAAGGAAACAATCATAAAGAAAGCCTGCCAATGAATTATGTATCAACTCATTTATTCTAGATTTCAATTGCCTCTAACTTAAAATTTTTCCCTCTTGTGTAGTTGTCCACTAATCACAGTTGAAATATAATGAAAAGCAATCATGAACCTGTATGAATACTGTAGAACTTGAAATACACTGTATTGGATTACAAGCTTCAAAATATTAAAATGAAGTACCATCAAATTTTTATATCAAACATTCCCACATGGTAATGGATTATTGTCATTTTTTAGCCATCATTGACTCCCACTGTCAAGATTTTTCCTGCTTTGACTCTCCTCTTTTGCTTCGTGGGGGTAGGGAACCCAAGCAAACAATATACTAACACTAGTGCTTCCAACATAAAAGAAGAAATTATGATGACTAAGATGAACCTGAATATGGCTCGTCTCAATCTTGTTAAGCAAAGGGTTCAGTAAAACTGAAGAAAACCATTGCCTAAGGTGGTCACGCCACTGCTCAATTTCAGGATAGATGCCCCAATGTTCAAAAGCTTCAATAGATTCTTCCATGGACATTGGTGAAGGAAGGTCACTCTCTCCTTTCTTAGGGGGGGTACTAAACTTTTGGGAACCTGGAGACATCCTCACAGGCCTCAAAGGAGTCAGCCTTGTAGTTCCAGAAGTATTAGCTGATCCTGTAGCTGTATTAGGGCTCACTATGCCAAAACCAGAAATGGTAGGGGGTGGAGTAGACAGCTTTCCTGCTGATTCAGTGATTTTTTCATCAACTTCTGCTAAGAACTGCTCAAGTTTTTCTTCTGATGTTATATTACTAGCAGAGGAGGCTCGTCTATTAGACCAAGGGCCTGAGACCACTGAATCCATTCCAGCTGAATTCTGAAGAGAAGGTGGAGGCGGAACCACCCCAGGGACAAGATATAAAGATGATAAAGAAGAAGGTGACTTTGAGGGGGTGTTAATAGAGCGACCCTTACCTCCCCTATTGGAATTTGAACCATCAGCATCAATTCGAGGGGAATGACTAGGACTGGGAATTGGCTGATGAAGGGGCACAAGCAAATCTGAAGATATGGACTGTGATTTAGACTTGGGAGGCTTTTTCACTGATCCATATTGAACACATTCAACCTTTGGCTTCACTCCTAAAAGCCCTAATTGATGATTTGTAAGAAACATCTCATTCTTACAAACTTTGAAAGTAGGCATCACTGGAACACCGGCAGTATATTTGACTTTACGCACAAAGATAGCTTTAAGTAGGGCAAATATAGTTCCACCGAGAATGAGACCCACTAAAGTCTGTAGTGTCTTGGCCAGCCAATCTGAAGTTCAAGAAATTTATTAAAAAAGCTATAGTAGTCAAAGGAATCATATCAAAGAATTAAGGAAGAAAAATGCTAATTGAGCTTGAGAGCTTACAAGCTGTCACTGGGGAAAGATTTTTCAGCCTCAAGAAGTCAATGAACCCATTTTCCCTACAATATGTCAAGATAGTTAGATATATGAGTCGCTTATAAATTATCCTTAAGTAACAATTGCAGAGTGAAGTCAGTATTGGATGACAATTGATTTTACTTATGAAATCAATGTTCGTGTGACAAGGAACCATAATAGAATTAAGTAAAACGTAAAAATTATCTTCGTAAGATAGAACTATCATGATTCTCAATACTCATATTCAAACGAGTTCAGAGGATATAGGAGGTAAATCTTAAATACTATAAAGCATAAGAACTCGAAATTTCTTATTCACTACAATTTTATGACAACTACACAAAAAATCGTCTCTCTCCAGTTTCCGCTGGAGATATATGTTTCCTTCTAATCGATCACATGATGAGTTGACAGCGTTCCAAGCTGTGGGAGGCAAAAAGAACTACTTCTACAACAAGTGGTTGATACAGGTCGTGAAAAACATCAACCGATCTACTAAATGGTAATATTCTCTTCATAGAATCAACAGTAGCAGTTTAACAATGCCACTTATATGAAAGGAAAAATTCAGCAATTCTTCTATTTCTATTTCTTTTCTTTTTCCAGTTCTTTCCTGCTGCTAAGGAGCGGGGAAAGTGGTATGCCTGATGATGACTAAAATGCAGCAAAGTACCTGTAAAGAACGGTGAGAAAAGCGAAAGCAGAGGCAGAGAAGAAGGAAATGATGCAGAGGAAAGTGTAACGGGAAGGTTGGAGACTGTTGGCTGTAAGGACAGCAGAGAATGCGGGGTTTTGGTAGACGGAGAACTTGGAGGGCTTCGATGGAGGCGAAGTCTTGCCTCTGGTTGCCCCTGCATCCATGGCGGATTAGGGTTTCACGCGTCGGAGCTCAGAGGCTTAAGGAGTCAGCTGCGACACATACCTAAAACTCAGATTCAAACGTAAAGCATACAAAGCTGATACCCGAGAACTAATGTGTGTGTGTGTATTTATATGTAGTGGATTGGAAAAATGACAGTACAAAAAGGCCACACTTTTGCTAGCACTCTTAGGTATAATGTTTGTTCTCAAGTATTTTTAATAAAAACAAAATATTTTTTTAATACTTAATATTACGTATTTAGATCTTCTAGAAAATGTTATCCACATTTAATAACAAACAATCTCGTAGTTGTTTCTGGTGACATGGGACTTGATGGAACAAATGGCTACGCAACTAGGCCATGTTACTTGCCTTAGGGCTGGTCATACATATGCGTGCTGCAGAAATAAGGTTTTACTGTATCTTCTTGGCAAGCTACCGGCTGTGTGTATGAGATTTTTGGCTGGCTGAACATTATCATTTGCTTTACATTTTTTTTAAGTGGGTTGAAAATGTTGATATGTATTATTCTTTTAGTGGGAGTGTTGGCAATGAGTGAGCCCAATGGTAATTTACATGAACCAGAATGCTCGTGTCTTAAATATTTAGATGCTGTGAATTGGCCTTTTCTTGCAGCTTGTTCTGATGTTGTCATCAGAAAATGCAACGCTGACCGTGTAGATTGGGGGTTATGTATTTTTTATTTAATGGAAAAACAGGATGTGGTGTTACTGGTAGTACCAATAGTTCAGTTGCTCAGACATTTGTATGTTTCTTCAAACTTCATTCTATTGTTATCCTTAATATTATACCTCTTTAGCCTTTACCAACATTGTTAGTTGTATGGCCTCATAAATTAGACGGTCAAACGCTCAAGTACATGTAGCTAGTGAATGGAAACATCTGTGGGCCAACCTGCAGGTATATTGTGCCTTTAGACCCTTACAAAGTTTGACTTGATTTGACTTCTAAATAAATTAAATTATTATTTTTGAATCATATTATTGGTAAATTCAATTTATTTATAAATCACACTTATTATTATATTTTTATGATTCGTAAATCATTTGATCTTTTAGAACCTTCGTAGAATGTTTAGCAAATTTGATTAAGCATAATTTCTCCAGAAACAAAAGTGACTTGTTAATATATACTCACGCTGATAAAAGTCTAGTGACTTGCAAAGATTAGCTCCTAAACTGCTTTCTATCTTAACATACCACCAATGACTAAACATTTGGAAACTTTAAAATGTCGTTTGGTATAAAAAATTCTCTTCAATAAAAATAAAAAATAAATATTAGATAAAGTGTAAAATATATATATATATATTTAGTACGGCCAAAAATGAAAAAGAAATATATTTATATATGTTTATTTGATTTGATAAAATATAGATAGAATGAAAAGTAATTAAGGGTAAAAGACAAAAATGATCTTTAAAATTAAAAAAAGAAACTTAGAAAAGAAAATTCCTAACTAAAAGTTAATCAAAAGTAAAAATTTTTTATTGCTAGATGTTTGGATCTATTTCTGATTATCGTTCAATTGATATATATATATATATATATATATTTACATTTCAATGTAGAAAATTTTTTTATAAAGCAATAATTTTAAAAAATATCTCAATTTTGGTATCAAATAATAGATCTTATTATTATTTTTAAAGCATAATTATTATTAATTATTTTTATAATTAATTCTTGTCATGTTCGTATCATTTTTTTATTATTTCTTTTAAAAATACTATTAACTATTTTTATAGGTTATAATATAATATATATTATAAATAATTAATAGTTTGAAAATATTATATTATATTTTATAAATATTTACAGTTTGTTACCTTTTTTTCTAATATTTTTAATTTTTGATTTTTGCTCATGAGGTAAACAATGTACAAGAAAGAAGAGCAAAATCAACCTTTCATGATTTTAGTTCTGAAAAACAGGCTTACTGCACTATTACTTCTTAACATATGTTCTTCAACATCTACTGGAATTAAGTTCTGTATTGATTCTATTGTTGAGCCATAAATAGTTGCAATTAGAAACTAAAGAATATTCACATTTTAGAGGGAAGAAGATGGAGAAAGAGAGAAGGAGCTAGAGGTTAAAATTGATATTCGATCTTAGAAGGGGCAAAATGGACATTTTGAGGATCACAAAAAATGATGTATTACCCTAATGTATGATCACAACATACTGACAAAGAAAACTCATTTTCCTTTCCCTCAAGTTTTCAACCTACCAAATAAATTTCGTCAGGTTATACCACACAGTACATAAGCCTTAGGCAATAATGGTTTATTATTACATAGTGCTAACACAATTTGCCCTTATTCAGCAACTTTGGTCTGCTTTGATGGGCTTACGAGCTCAGAAGATAAAAATCGAAGCATAGACATATGCGGGTATGATTAAATTACATAGAAAGACAGCCAACATATACTCACGATTCAAGACAACCCTGAACCTTAGACTCTAACTTCCGTTGGAGAAGAATCTGGCTCGCCCACTGATGAGGACTTGGAAGCCTCCATTACCACTGGTGCCTGTTCCAAACAGCTCTGGGTATCATCAGTGATCATCCCAATTGTCATCTTCTCCACTTCTTCTTGGGTATATATATGGATCTTGGACACCACATTGCAGAATTCACTGCACCCAAAGTAATTAAGCATTTTCTCAGTATTACCTAGAGAAATACAGTAGAAGCAGATGATGGCTATTTATAACTGACTAAAAGGTGGCAAAGCAATTTAACAAAAGGATGATGGGCACTTACTGCCATGGGTCATCCCCCACAACCATTATGTCATTTTCGCTATCGGTGTACAGGACCCTCCATCCTTTATCAGGATCTTTTATAAGGCCTTCCATGCCAAACAGTCGCTCAAGTTCACTAAATAGGTCATTGTAGCTGCTCAGTCTTGAGAGATCAATGGCTCTTCCAACTAAGCTACCTTGCTTGTGAACCTTCATTCAGTGCATGTTATATAGGTGGGCAAAACATCAAAGGAAGAGAAAAAGGCATATCATAATATAACTCTGTTGCTATCATCGCTCACCTTTGTGCAACTCCTTTTAGCAGAGTTCTGTAAATTCTGAGAGTTACCTTCCCCAGACAAGGGAAACCCAAATAGTTTACAGGCATTTACCTTCCCCTCGAAACTGTCATCATCTGGAATCCTCATACTTGCCCCTAAAGAAGCAGCAGCAGAAAAACTGTCCTGCAGTTTATCCTTGTTTGGGAGATCTGACCGTCCAACTTCCTTTGTTGTGATCTCCGCCTGAGTGGAAGGTGTGTGGACATTCTCTCTCAGGAAATTTGCAGGTCTAGAGCACAACATGCTACCTTGACCAGCTCTGTGAATGTCACCGTAAGGAAAATAAGCAGTTTGAAGAACTTCTGATCCTAAAGAGTGAAAGTTGGATTTGGATGCCTGAGGTAGGTTGAAAGTCGTGCAGCTGGCATTGGGTTTACCCCAAGCACCAAGGTTAAAATCAGCCTTTCCTTTCAGGGATCGCAATGGACATATTTCTTGACCTTGCAAGACCCTCAGAAACTTGTTAGTCTCCGCAAAGCCTGCATAACTAGAAGGGTGAACCCTCATAAGCTCAGCTGCAGTAGCCTTTCTTACTCCAGTGGAAGCAAGATTTGGATGACCTGGAGGACTCATCTCAAAATCTGGCTGGTTGGTTACTGCATCACGTCCAAAATAGTGTGACACAAAACCTGTATTTTCTTGACCTTGCAAGACCTTGGGTGATATTACAGACTCCTCAAAGTCCATAAATCCACTGCCACCTGCTGCCCCAACCAGAAGCCAAATATGACATACAGAAGAGAGAGAGCACGATTAGGATACATTATGAGCAGTAAGGATTTATGCTATTTACGCCATCTCAGCATTAGGACTCATACCGGTCATGAGGTGACTAGGTGTGGCAGCTTGCAGACCTGTCCGCAATTTCTTTAGTCTTGGGGATGATTGAATGCTCAAGGGAGGGAGGGAAACAGAAGGCTCAATCTCCCATGGAGAAATTCGATCTTGATGACTAGTAGCAATGTCCTCATCCCATCTGACCTGTTGGATGTCATAGAAAGCTTTCATTATAAAGCCATCACCACATAATCATTACTCAGTTTAAATACACAGGGCTTTGTATGGAACTATTGCAGCTTAACTGAAAGATATTCTAATGAAGTCCAGCTATGTAGGCAACTGCATAAAGCATGAAGTAAATAATAGACTGTGCAAGCAAATATACATAGAAAAGAAAGTGAAGCGAGATCAAATTTCCAGGTGATGTTCCCAAAGTGGCTTCACAAAATTTCAGCTTGATGCTGCCATAAACAATCTAAATCTGACTTCAATGTCTTTATGAATTCATGGTTACAGGGGATTGAATAGCTAGTGTTGTTTTAGATTAAATTGATTTGTGTAAGAAATGTTTTGGCAAGAGTAGAATCGTTAGGATACTGTCAAAATATACCGCATGTGTATAAAGCAAAATTGCAAATGTACCATCAAGCACCTCCATTTTGATTTAGGCCATCTATAGGGATCCAAATCACGCATTCCAGTCACTATACCACCATTACACCTGCAAGATTGGAAGACACTGTTATATTCCTCACAATGAATTGTTTGTAAAGAAAGACATTAGTTAAGGTTTACAAGTATAAAGTTGTTTACCTTCTTTCTGGAGATTCATCCATTTCAAATTTCATCTTGAATCTTGTCCCAATGGTCATTGGATTCTTGATACTTTTGACATATTTTTGGTAGGGCACAACAAACTCTGCATGACTTGCTCTGTATTATAACAAATTCAAAAATAGTGAGTCCTTGGTTCCAACCTCTGACACTATGCGCACACAAAAAACAAAATAAAACAAAAAAATTGCTTGAATCATTTGCCAATTATATTAAAGTTGCAAGTGTCAGCTTGAAAATGAACAAATAACCATCCATAAAAGCAAAAGTTGCTTCGCGTCTAATTAAAGCAAGGCAAGATGCAAGGTTCTAATGAGGAATATAGGCACAAACACCTTCCTAGAACAAATTAATCTTCATTTATCTAGTATGGATCCAATTAGAGTCACCTATACAGAGTGACCGGTGACCTCTTAAAAGGTTCTGGTTCCTTATTTCAGGATGCCAAGTACTTAGAACAGTCCGTTCCCTCCCGGATATGAAGTCTTAAAGCTTCTACTATCATCTTATAATGGTGACAGAAATTTGTTCCAAGCTTGAACAAAGTTACTTATGCTATATATAGTTATTCCAGCATTTTAGGCCCCTTATATGCAACACGCATGAGCCAAGGAAAAGATTTCTAAACCACATATCAACTGCCAAAGTGAAAATAATATCCACTCATTCACTCCGTATAAAACACAATGCCTAGTGCTCACATCAGATTCCACTACGTTGGAATTTTTCTAGTAATGAACCAAAGGCTTTATTCCAGGCATTGCCTATTTCTGCTTGCAGACATATCATAAAGCACTTTTTGAACTTCTTTTTCATTCTTTCCAAATAATCAAATATTCCAGCGGAATTCTTCAGTACTAGTAAATTTCTTTTACTCAGCAATACTGGCTGCTTCTTTGCAGAAGAGAAATTTTTTCAATACCAAGAAACAAAAGCCATTGGCTCCTTCTCATTTCACACACTTCACAAAATATAACAAAACAACTCAAAGTTACAGGTTAAAATAAGAGAGTTCCCATTTATTAATGAAAAATTATTGAAAAAAGAAGAATCAATTAAGATAGGAGAAAAGCAATCAGTAGGAGGAGCAGGTAATCTGAATGTGCAGAAAGGCCATAAGCCAGTTCTGTCCAAATCAAAGTCTTTAATTTTTTCCCCATCCACATTCATCAATTCAATGGTAATCTCACCAGCCAGTATGAGGGCCAAATGCTTGACTGTCTGTGTCATATAAAAGAGGGAAATTAAAATGAAGAACCATTTCTAGAAATACATATGATGACTAATTTTAAGAAGGACAAATATATTTATCACCTTATATTCTAATTTTCTCATCACTTTCTATTGTTTTTGGAGAAATTAACCTTGGTGATGGGATTTTATATTCTCTTCTTTTTCATTTTTCTCATACTTCCCTATGTTTCCTAAATAAAATATGCAACTTTCATCTCCAGGTTTCATTCCTGCACTTTCACCCCTTACAAATTACAAAGCGAGAATGTCACTCCAGTTGACAAGTTTTGCAAGGATCCTCAGTGTCATATATGGTATCATAGCCAACCTAACCATAGCAGATGTAATTCTATCCAAAGCTATCCATCCACCCCATGTAGCGTTTGGGCAGTATCTTGGACACTATACTCAGCTGATTGATACAGATAGAACCAAGTCATTTTATTTTTGAACATTAGCCTCTTACTTGATGAAGACAAAATGCCTAAAAGGGGACTTGTCTGTCATAGCTGCTGCACCAGATTGGAAGCATAACAGACTACTGGAAAACATTAGAAAAATATGATGGCTAAAGAAATCCCCTTTTGGCATCTATCTATGACTTCTCAATGACAACAAATGTTACTTGGTAAACATAAATTATATAAAACCTACAGATACTTCACTCAGTTATCTATCACTTACCATGTCAAGAACCAAACAATCCCGAGAGCTTAAATTATTAGCAGAAGGCCTAAGAAGGAATTTTATTATTATCTCTTACAAAATTGATATTGATAGAAATAATAGAACGGCGGTGTTTTCATCTCATTTGCGTTTTCCACTATAAAATTAAATACTTAGGTTAAATAATAGTTGTTTAAACTTATGCATATAAAGAGAGAAGATGCAATCTATTAGTATTAGTACCTTGGACTGTAGAAAACATGAAACACACTTTTGGTGGATATAGCATTTGCCACTGAAGAAAGGCAATTGGGATAGCAATTCTGATCACCAACAATTGATTCGGGAAGACCATTTCTAGGTCGAACAGCTCTCCTAATTCCCAATCTCAATTCTCCACTTTCACCCCTACAATGGCATTTGTAAACAGTAAGGGATCTAAGAGGTACTACAATGATAAACTCATTTTCCATAGAGACTGGATGGTGCGAATAGTAAATTTGATATATACGCATTCAGATATTAGTAGTACTCTTTTTCATTGCAACATGTAAAATCTAGATATATTCCCATATTAGATTAGACTTTATCTTTTGAATCCTTTTGCCAGTTTGGCACTTGACCATTACTATGACAAGAAACAAAATTAACTACGTCCAAAGATAAATACATGTCAGCTAGCAATTATGCTTCTGCTAAATCATGTCAACGCAACACAAGATGAAAAATCTTCTGTATAGGGATTAATGCCACTAGAAAACCCCAACTGAACATATATGTACCTTAGAAAGAGCACTGCATCACCAGAAACAAGATTCTTTTGGCTAACAAAAATACTCCAGCCAGTTGTGAGCAGATGCCGCCTTGGCTGACCTGACAAATTGTAACTTCAATTTTAATCAATTAATCTATTGATGAAGCCACACTATGCTATTCTATACAAACTACCTCTGTAAATATGGCGAAATTTCCACTCTACCCCATGCAGGTCTTTCGCAACAAGCTCTTGGGAGGGTCTCTGCTGCTTATAATCCTGCATAAAAAAAACTCGTCATCTCAAAGGACACCATACAATAAATAATTTTATGTTAGAAAAGATCAGTGAAAATGAGAGCGAGATATTGAACCAAAGGAGGAAAACAGTCTTCAGCAGCTCTGCGAGGAACAGAGAACCCCCCATGAGTGCTGGTATCAGATGCAGTAAGCGTTTTGCAGAACATATGAGGGGTTGATTTTGTGGGCGATCCTCCATTTTCCTCCTCATATGCTCCCAATTCCCCAAGTTCTTGGCCCTCCAAATGCATCCCTGCTAACTGAAGACAACCCAAGACTTTAGACTTTGTGGGTGAATAAAATCATTAATTCAAGCTAATTCCTACGAATATTTCAACAAAGAATGAAGTCCATAGCAATCAGAATATAATGATTTACTACAATATGACTACTCCCTATTCCTACAAAGAAGACCCAGATTTTTCCCCTTACATACTAGATATGCATCAATACAGAAATAACTTAAAATTAAAGACCAACCTCTGCCTGGGGAAGCAAAGTAACCTGTGTATAAACCTCATCATTCTCCTTATTAGCCTGTTCCGGGAAATAACAAATAAGCTAACAATTATAAAAATTGAAAACCAACCAAATAGAATCGAATTACATGAATGAAGCAGATACAATTCAATATTTGAAGATAATTTGGTACTCACAAGAAGCTGGACATTGACGACCCTGCAAAAGATTTGTGGCTGAAGGTCATAGGTGGGCATGTCAATGGGTGAGAAAGGAGAGAAAGAGGCAAGCTGTTCAAGATGACCTTGGGGAAAGTAGACTACTACATTTCCTTTCTTAGGAAGGGAGGTGAGGGGGCCAGCACAAGCATGCCAAAGTTCAAGATAAGAAGAAGACACATGAGCTGAAGGCGAATTGGAAGACGAAGAAGTTGAAGAGGAGAAACAAGAAGCACAAGCACGAGCACCTTTTTCACAGTGCCCATCACAGTATGCATTCTTTTCAACCTCAGTCACTGCATGGTTCAGATCAATTTCCATGAACACCAAGTGTAGCTCTGGTGAGACACAATGGAAGAAGAACAAGTAACAGAATATCAAAAGTTACGAGGAGGGAGGGAAGGAGAGCGATTAGGTGATTAAAAAGAACATCCGGAAAGCGAAAACTATATAAAATGGAAAGGAGGGTCAAATCATATAAAGGAATTCATAGTTGGAGGGACACCGCAAAGTTAAAAACAGGGGTGGGACGAACAGAAAACAACAAGAAAGTCATGTTCGCAAGGAAAACCCAGACTAGAGGGGGAAAGAAAAAGAAAATAGTGTCAAATAATAACAAGAAATTCAAAGTATGATTCCTCCCCCATTTGCAGGTACTAAGAGGAGGGAGCAGAAGCAACAGTCATAGACAATTTGCATAGGAAGCACAGAAACAAAAGGCAAGAAAAGCCAATGTGGTAGTGGCTTTTGGACTTACCGACTTAGACTGCTAGAGATAGAGCGAGAGATGGAGGGACTGTGTAGGGTGGGGGGGACAGGCTTTGACAGTACAGAACCCACACACCCCCCACCCTTGTCTCCTCTGCTTTGCCTTACCTTTATCTTTTCTCTATTAATAATTCCCTTCACTGTGGGGGAGGCCCTCCACCAAGACAAAAGGGGTTTTCATTCAACTCAGAAACACCATCTATGATTTTTTTTCCCCTTTAGAAACAAATAGTTAGAAAAGTTCCTTTTTTTTTTGTGAATTTGCAATTCGTATCTTGACGAAGATAATGGGTTTCAAAAGAAAAATCGGACAACTCAGTTAAGTTGTTAAGGTCTCTTATTCTAGAATCTGGATGATTAATGGGGGTTCATGTGTGAGATGTTAAATTCCAATGAACTCCAAATATGTGGAAATGGTTATCAGTTAACTTGGATTGAAGCTTGAAGGGTGTAATTTTAAACTGAAAGTGACAGAGCGACTATGGTGGGCGTGTTGTTCGTTGTTAGGACTCAGTGACTCAGATAACGCTCTCAGCAGTCCACACTCCACTCCTTCACAATGATATATCTTACGTCTCATCACTCTGTCCTCTTTTAATTTTTTCTACCCATCATGTTTCAACCATACATCAAACGCGCGTGCACCCACTTTTTTCACTTGGCCTTAATTTTTTTATATCATCACGTGAAGAATTAATCTTTGAAAATTTATTAAAAAAAAGATATAATTTTGATATTTATTATTAAATGTTTTAATAAAAACATTATAATTGTGTGATTTTGTAGCTTAATATCACATAATTAAATTTAAAAAATTTTTTTTACACATATGATAACAATAATATAAAAAAAATATTTAAATATAATCCTTTTGTAAATTTTTTATTATCACCCCACTCAATAACTTATTATCTTTGTTTTTTTTTTCAAAAAAAAATCCATACGAATATTAGCATGACTATATGTATTGCTAATAATGGAACCAATTATTAAATTTTGTCTATGTAAGTTGTATCTCTGCGTGATATATAAATATATGAGAATTGGATCATGATTTTTTCAAGTATTGAATAGGAAGATCGGATATAATATTTAAAGAAAAAGAAAGTAAGAAATAAAAGTGTAAAAGGTAACTTAATATAAGTTGGCTCAACAAATATTAAATTTAATTTTCTTCATACTCACATCATATATGAATTATTGATAAAAGTTTAAATTCCTCCTTCAATTTGTAATTTGTATGATAGTTAACTTTTTTTTAGTTAGAATAATATAATATATATAAATATATCTAGTGATTTATTATGGGAGGTGAAAAAAATCAATAACTTATTATTTAACAAATATATATATATATTAAAATTTTAATAAGTACACTAACTTTTTTATTTGTTCTCAATTTTTTTTAATTATAATAAAATTATAAATTTTTATTAAAAAATATGTTTGGTCTTAAGGACTTGATCCAGTCTAATCCTATTTAAAACGAAATGTCATTTTTTAATACTAAAGAATCCGAATTATTAGTTTTATGGAATATTAGTCGTATAATGTTGGAACAATTGTTTTTTTTATTATTTTTGATTTGATAAAAATACGAAAGGCACGCAAGGGAAGAGCGAGTGGAATGAAAATGAGAGTGTGTGTTGTGAGCAGTCGGAGCAGAGAAAGTGATAGAATGAAGGTGGCCTGCGCCTTTGGCGCTGCACCCCCAGCCCCACCACATACATTCTTTCTCTCTCTACCCTCGGTATCCCCGACCTCTTTCGCCCTCCTTTTTCTCTTATTTACCGAATCAACCTTCTGTTTTGTCCCCCCAACTGCAAGGAACGTCACCAAAACGCATCGTCGTATGTAATGACCCACAGCCTCAACTCCCCCCGTCGTTTGACGGCAAGCCTCAACTTAAGCAGAGAGACATAAATGCCTGCTTGCATTGCATCTCTAAAGCGCAATTTCAGCAATGCTTCATTTGACACCATAATTCGATTCTTTTATTAATATATTTAGTTGGCTTACAAGCTTTGTTAATTTGTGCAATTATATATATTTTGATGAATTACATTGAATTGAACAAATTAAGGAAATGTAATATTATGATGACCGAGAAGCAGAATGTGTGTGTGTGTGTGTGTTCGCGTGCCTACAAATGGATAATAGACAATTCGATATGGACATCACTTACAGGTTTTGCCTGTCCTACACTCCTCGTGCTAAAGTCATGCAAGTTTCATAAAAATAAAGTTGGTTTAGTCCACATCAAAAGTGGGGTTATATTGACCCAAACATTGGGGCGTCCTTAATTTCATTTTTCTCTTTTCACATCCTATTAGCCAAAAGGCCAAATTAAATCAAATCTGTAACCGACAACAAGTATCTCATTGTTTCCTTAATTTCAATTAGCATCCATTCATTCTAGCTGTACACTTTACTCTCTTAAGTTATTTATCTTCAATATTTTTTATATATTATTTCAACTATTTGCCCTAAAAAACTCGAGGAGATATTTGAATTAAAATTCCTTGAGTTTGTAATGACCATCATAAATATTCTACATTAAATACAAATTTGCGTGTTTTTACCGTTATTTTGAAAATTTTTCTTCGTTATAAAATCTTGCTCTTTAATTAATTCTTACAAATCTTAATTAATCTGCAATTGAAAATAGATTTTATCTATGCTATTAATGCTAGCTCTCATTCATCATCGATGTTTATTGTCATTTTTTAATAAAAGTATAATTGTCTTGTATATACACATTTTTTAAACAAAAACTATAAACTGTATCTTTTTTTTTTTTTTGGGGTTTTTTCCTGTCAGTTTAAAGTTGACTTACTATCATTATTATTCCTATTAGAAAGGGGTGAAGAAGGGTAGAGTATTGCTCAAGTCAAACTTTAATTATGCCAGTGAAGTGAATAATGCAACTTTAAGGAATCCATTGTCTTACCACATGTGATGGCAAAGTTTAATCTTTTCATAATTAATTTCATTTTGTAGTTTTCACATAACATTCTTTCTTCCTCTTTTGTTTTACATGGATTCTTAACTATAGAATTTCAGCAAGAGAAAAGGAGACAGGAGGGCTTTATAATACATATATTTTCCCCCCAACATTTCACACTTGAAATAAAGAAGCTTTAACCAAAAAAAAAAAAAAAAGGAAAAATCCGAACCAAGCTCTTTGCGAAAGACATGTAGCATGCAAGGTAGAGAGCTGAAGTTTCTCTGCAACAAATTGAGAGAAAATAATTAATAATGACAAAAATATTTAAATTAAAATTATTTGATTAAAATCTTTATTAAACATAAAGCAAATTATATAGCGTTAAATTAGTTAGGAAAAAAAAGAGGTTTTCATAAACAGCCATCATTACAAAGCAGAGCCATGATTTCATCACTTTATTTGGTTTTTCACGAAAATTAAGGATGTTTCATGGGGTGGTTGGCTGGGCAGTGCACGTGGGCGGTAAAATTTGAGAGAAATCTTTTGCTGAGTAGAAAGCTAGGTAACATTGTGACACAGACATTGACATGTCACTCACACACCCCCACCCCATATAGATAGATGTGAGGAACGACTTTATTAAAGTCGCAGAACAGCTCAAAGTGTCTATCTCTTCTTCTCTATCCTTTTTCTCCATTGCCACTGAGAAAAAAAGAGAATTAGCGAAAGCTTCATATTCCCTTACGTTTTGAACTTACCAAAGAGATATAAAAAAAGATTCAAAGGGAATACACAGTAATCACTGATTAGTTAAAAAACAAAGGCCTTACCCCCCTTTTCACCTTCATGCATTCCCCTTACTTTTCTTCACTTTCACTCACTACACATAAGCCCTCTTCCTTTCTCTTTCTCTCTCTCCCTCTCTCTCTACACTTTAATCAAAGTGTCTTTGTCTGGTGGGTTGATTTTGTTTTTGTTGGGCAATATAAGCAACTTTCCCTGTTTCTTTGAGCCTTCTTAATCGCCCTCATTTATCGTACCCTTCATCATATGTTCGTGTCTCCCATCGCCACCATTTTTGCATACAATTGATGACCCTACGCCCATGCACCTCTCCCTTAGCCCAATGTTCTTATTTAACCTTGTATATTAGTATTATCCAGAGTGTTAGATTCGAACATAAACATGGAGGGAATAGAAGTAAGGATTGTTCTGATTATGACCTACGATTTGTATAGCTCTCCCAGTGTATGTAAAAACTTCATGGCTAAGTGTCCCTTAGGGATGTTGTGACCTTTTAAAAGTTGTTGTATTACTTTAAAAATATAAGTAAAATTCTATTTAGTCTTATATTCCTCAATTTAATTTCTTATATAATTTTCTTTTCAATTTCATCTCTCCCATATGAATATTTTTTAATTTAATCTTTCATAAATAAAAATATTATCAATAATATGATTCTTCACATATAAATATTTTATTTATTTATAAAAGGACAGTATTAATAATGATTTTATTTATAAGGGATCAAATTAAAAAATATATCCAATAAGAGAATAAATATAAAAAGTATCTTATCTATGAGGAATTAAGTTGATAAACAATTTTATAAAAAAACTAAATTGATAAATACATTATTTGTGAAAGACCATAATAAAGTTTTACTTATAAAAAAATATATTTAGGAAAAAAATAATGTTTGATAAAAAAACTATAAAAGTAGAATTGATTGATTGATAAATATTTTTCAAAAGTTGCCGTGATTATATAGAATGATAATAGTGGTATACGTTATAACTTCTTATTTTTTCAATACTAAAATCCAAAGAACTTTATATCAAGTTATTAAATTAGCATATACTAGTCTACGGTTAAATTAAATATATATGTATATTATGCATGAAAATTAAGGACTCATCAAGTTAGTATTTATATAATTACAAATAAAAAAATAAATTGAAAGAATATATTCACATGTTGATAATTGAAAAAACATGTAAGATTTGTGTATTTGGTATTTATGTTTGTGTTTTGATGAGAAACTACTGAAAATATGGAAAAAAAAAGAGAAAATAATAAAAAAAATAAAAAGATAAATATAGGCAACAACGCATATAATCGTAATAGTAATAGGTTTAAAATAAAAATATACAAGAAGTTTAGTTAAAATAAAAATGTTCTTTTAAACATCTTAAATTTTCAAAAGTTATTGCTGCTTTTAAAAGTAACCCAAGATGTTTCTCAAAAGTTGTTATGACTTTTAAAATGTGTCAAAAAAAGTTATAAACAAAAACTTAACCAAACACAAAATTATGATTTTTGCTGCAAAAGAAAAATCGAAAACGAAAGTCGCAGTAATTCTAAACGAGCCTTCTAAACGAGCCTTAATTAAGTATAGAATGAATCCTATATTAATAAAGCTCTAGTCTAAGAAATATTTAATATACTTCAATAGTATTAAAAATTAGTATTGTTGTTTTTTATATTTTGAAAAATAAATCATTTTGTTTAAAATTTAAAATTTAACTTTATTATAATTTAAAATAGAATTACGTAATAAAATATAAATAATGGGGATTACTACACATTAATTCCAGAAATAAAGTCCTTAGTTTATTTAATGAAAAAAATTATATGTATTCTTTTATATTTTTATTATCAAATTTTTTTATTAAAATATTTTGTATGGACTATTTTTTAAGACATATGGATTGACAAATGATCTATTAGCCCCAATATTATTTGTTAAAGTGATGATTTGGTGATTAAGGCAAGCATATATTAAAACATTAAATTTAAGTTGGATTAGTGGTTATAAAAGTATAAGTCATGGATTTTACTGAAACCTATCATAAGAGGGCATAGTAAAAATTATTTAAATTAAGATTAGGTTCCTTCGCTTAATTTAATTCAATGTTTGCTTTCCCATACTAATAGTTATAACATCTAAGGTTAAAAGAAAAATGATTAGCTAATACTATTGTGGTTCAGTAACAAATGAAAAATTAAATTAATACGAGTGCAAATTTCATTATTCATCATAATTATAGTTATAAAAGTATTTGTGTTCTCTTGTTTATGCATTAGATCCCGTCAAATTATGTTATTGATAATTTATTTGTAAATTTTATATTTTTAATTAAAATATGATAAATGGATAATTTTTCAATAACATAATAAATATATGACTTTTATAAATAATTATATAAATTTTTAATTAAATTATATATTTATTATATTATTATTAATAAATCATATATTTATTATTTTTAATTAAAAAATTAATAAAAAAAATAATAAAAAAAATTATATCTAAGTGGAATCTTTATTAAATTGGGGGGTGGATGCTGTAGGTGGTAGTGTTTGTATGGCTTGTAAAGGGGGCGTAATGCTTTGCTTAGTTCCAAAAGATAAAGGGGGAGGGTGGGTCCATTACGGGAGACAAAGGGTATCCCCATGATTACTGACCTGCAATTGGGGGTATCACAGGCGCACACACACAACCAGGCGCTTTTTTCCTTGAGCTTGCAAAAGGAGGGTGCCCATAGAGTCATTATCCTTTTGGAATAATCCTAATTTCGGCAAACATAATTATACATCCAAGATTTTAAGGGAATTCAAGCCTTAGATATGCTTCAACACCTTTCATTATTATCACTAATTCCTCACAACCTTATCTTAATTAAACCGCGACCCTACGTCATCCGGTTCTCTCCTCCAATTGTTATGAAACGTCTCCTCCTATTACTATTTCCGCCATCTATGCTAGCTACATTAATTGCACTTCATTTCTTACTTAATCTAATCAGGGGGTATATTGACATTGTCAATTCTTAAGGGAGAAAATTGAGCAAAAAAGAGAGAGAGAGAGAGTAAACTCACACTCGTTTATTTTAATGTTACTTTCTTGTTTATTATGCATAATACAATATTGTAAAACATCTATTCACGAATAATTATTAATTTCATCCTACTCCCTTATCGGGTTTTTCAAAAGATTAGATAATAACCTATTGATATTATTCATCAATTTTCACTGACGCTGATTGAACACAATTAATCACTCACATTTTGAGAAAACGACAAAACAAAATAGACTCCGATATATGTTATAATTCTCAAAAGCTTCAGAAATGATGGAGTTTGCGCTTAATTAATAATGCTACTTGCGACATTCAAAATTTTACATGATGATATGGGGAAAGAAAGTTACAAGCTTTTCGTGAAAAGTTTATTACATTTTGATAATCATTTTTTACATATCGCTACAAATGAAAGTTACCCTAAGGACACCTAGGGGAAAAAAATTGACGTGATGTAAAAATATTATAAATCTCCTGTATGTTAGGTGAAGTTTGTGTGTAGTTTTGCTATGTGGTAAATCTAAAAGTTACACAAGTATCACCGTTAATTATCGAAAATTAACAAGAAGTTGTCCACAGGTCAAGATGAAAAATTGCATACACAATAGTTTTGTTACTTAGGCTTGAATTGGAGAGGATTACTTACAAGCAACTGAAGTTTTGCTATCTATTCTACACCATTCTTGGCTCTCCTTGACATATCATCAAGAGATTTTTTTTTTTAAAATATTGCTTAAACACCCATCTACTTTGATCTATTTGCAAATAGCCACTTTGCATTTGTAAACTCGAATAATAAACTCATGTATACAATTTATTTGGGAGTAGACCCCTCCCCATTCTTTCATAAATTTTCGTTCGTGAATTTTGCAATCCAAACCCACGATTTTGACCAAAAATAGCTATGATTTAATTCATTTTCTAATTTGAACTATTCCATTCGTGATTTCGAACCCAACTACACCTTTTTTTTTCCTTTTTTTTTTGGTTATTTCAAAGCAAGACAACAACAATTTTGCCCTAGTCAAGCACGATTCCTTTTTTTTTTTTTTGGTGATTGGATAGGTTGTAAACCCTAAATATTTCATTTGCAATTTCAAACCAAGACACCCTTCTTCCTCAAGTTTCCATTAACTATGTAACAAAATGTGGTGGAAGGGTATGATCAAATTTGCTATAGCACAGGGATATATCCCAGATTTCAAAGTCCATATGGTAGCTATTTGCAAATGATTGATTGTCAATAGTATAACATATAGTAGATATTTATATATTTTACCCAAAAAAAAAAAAGAGTTTACTGGATAGATTAAATTAATTATAATAAGACATATAAAATGCTTCAAAATTAAAGTTATTAAAAATTTTATTCGAAATATTCATATTTTTAGATATAAATATTAATTTTATTTATCTATTTTTTTACACAGAGTTAACTTATAAATTTTTCCTATACCATGTGGATGGTAGAGCAAATAATATTTTAGAGTGAATATGCAGGCGCATTTTGAAACCCACAGAAGTTTTGCAATATGGAGGCTTGTAGAGCAGCCTGTTGATGGAACTTGGAGTTCATGTAGGATGAGAAATGAAAATGTAGAATAACATATATATAGCCTATGAAGGGTGCTATACATAGTCAAATGGCAGTAGCATCTACCTACCAACAAGTGAAGCAATCAGACACTGCATGTGGTATCTGAACCATCATACCCAGAAGACGTGTCTTTATATGATTGCAGCCTAAACAAGTCCATATAATGAATTTCCTAAATTTCAAACATATATAAGAAGAGAACGTTGAACCTTTCCCAAAGGTTATAGAGAGATCAAGCTCTTTACTACTGTCTAGTTGCTTTCCAAGCTTTGAAGAGCTCAAATATAATATCCATGTCATTTTCCTGTTGTTTAATGTAACCAAGATGCATGGTAGTTAGAACATCAGCTTCAAAGTGTGAGTAACACGTCTTGTTGGTTCAGAACATGTGTGTCTCATGCCAAAACACTAATCACTTCCCACTATTGGGTCATAATGCTTCTTCTGCAAGCAGCAAATTTCTACCACCTTCCATGCACTTTTTTGTTTTTGCCCTCCAAGTTGATCCAATACTATCGAGGTTTCCGAATAAGATAAAATATCAACCAAATAAAGTAATAATTTGTGTCTTAACCTCTTCCTATGGTCCTTGAAAAACAACAATTTCGGTCGAATTAAAGAACCAAATGATTTTGGCACAGTATTTCATTGTTTCTTTCCCTTCGACAACGGCAAAGTTAGAAATTTATGGATAACCTTTTCAAAGTATTCATATAGCTTTATTCTTGTTTACCATTATTAATGGTCAAATTGATTCCATCATTTTTATGATAAATTCTATACATATTTAAAAAGAAAAAAAGAAAAAGATTCCACAAAAGACATTTTGCTAGAGCTAAAAGATTAGGGTGTGAAAGAAACAAAACTTGGGTATGGCTTGATTGATGAGCTTTAACTTTGTTAAAGCTTGAGGTATGACTCAAATCATAGAAATTCAACTGTACTTTTCTTTTTTGAGAATTTTATAACATCTATTCCTTTGTCACCATAATGGTCAAGTTAATACTAGCCATTCATGATGATTTGATTGGTTTTTCTTCCTCTTTTGTATTTTTCGTTCTCTTTCAAGAAAGAGAGACAAACTACGGTTGGTAATCTGTCTTTTCCATCTTTTAATATGCAGGAGAAGGCAAGAATTAAAAAAAGCCAGAGAATTTAAATTTAATCAGTCTTATTTGAAGTTTAGAAGGAATTAATTGAATATAATTCAAATAATAGTATTATAAATAAATTGTGTAAAATCTTTGGTGAAAATTTTGAATAACCAACATTATCACTTATTATTAGATGAATTAATGCGTTGAGTGCATGTGCATGGTGAGGCAGGAGTGGCCTTGGTGGGTCGAAGCGTTCTGACGAAATTTGGCAAAATAATACTACCTTTGACAGCATCCACTTAATGGGACAAACATGTTGTCGATGATTTTCAGTATGAGAGCATCCATGCTTAACTTGTTTGGGGAGTTGTCATGTCACTAATTACTTTAGCTTTTCTGTTATATATGGGTGAAAGGATCCCCTATCAAATTAATGTTTGATTTTATGCGTGAGGTATTTACTACTCGCTAGAACTGAAAATCTTATCAGCTATTTTACATCATGGGACAGAAACTTCATTCTCTTAACAATATTTTCTCAATTATTTAAACGGTTTGTGGACACTCGCAAGTCGGGCCTCATCTTATAAATCCCAGGCCTCCCCATTAAATCCATGTGTCCAAACTCCAAACCCATCTCCTCCATTGAACCAAAAAACTACATAAAACCTTTATATCCTGTCCCTTTCAACTTGGACATTTGATCTTGTGACATGGAATGGTTATTTGTAAATTATATTATTTTTTTTTAAAGTCTGTCTAAATTATATAAGATATTTTGACTTCTATAATAAAACTTTTTCTCTTGAATTTGCTTTTTGGTCAATGATATTATTTCTACACAATATTGCTTCATTTCAATACAAAATCAATTAATCGCTTTTAAAACTATGTTAAGAGTAAAATTACGGTATCATGCTAAAGCTTAAAATCAATTTACTTATTTTTAATATCATTAAAAATAAAATTAAAGTTCTATATTGTGTAAAAAATTGTTTTTATTAAAGTAAATAATAGAAAAGATTTTTTTTTCAATATATATCAAATGTTGGGAGAGTTAAATGATATTTTTAAAATAAGAAGGATATTAATTATCATTTAGTTAAATTATAAATTAATGTAATTTACTTTAAATTTTTTTATCGTTACTGTTCCAAGCAAATTAGCAACTTCCAATGACCTAACGCAATCAGATTAGATTAACATTTCCCATATGGTAGCCAAAGTGAACTAGAGAGTAGAAGCACAAACAAGCTTTAACTAAACGCTTCCAGAAATCATAAGATATTTCCTACTTCCTGGTACATGGATCTCTAACCCAGATTACTGTTATTTTCTCTGCACATGCTGGATTTCTCATTCTCGTTGCTTGAATCCACTTCACAAGTGTTGTTTTCAGACTTCGATAGTCCATACTTCACACCAACTTCCCTCCACTCTTTCTGCTCAGACAGATACCCATGCCTTGACAAATACCTTTTAAGTTCAATCCGCAGGTTCCTGAGAGGCTACCACCCGACATGTAAAATATTAAACATCAGATATACACAAAACAAATACCACTTCGTTTTAAAATAACTTGTACAATCAAGACTTGAAAAAAAAAAGTATGAGAAACCGCAAATTAAAGCAAACCTCAGCCTGGGATTCAATAGCAAGCCTAAAAAAATCAACAGCCACAAAGTGCTTGCCCACAGACTCTGCCAATTTGATTTGTGCAATCCAATAAGACGATGTCTCCAGCCTATCAAAACGACATTTGCTACAATGCAGTGCACTATAGAATGGTGTTGCTGACGCTTTAGACTTGGTGGTTCTGAAATGTGACGCCACTGGAGTTTGTGGCTCCTCAGATTCCTTCTCCTTAGAGTTCTTTGATGTTTTTTCAGTCTCTCGTTTTAGGAAGACCTCATCTTTCTTATTCAATCTGGTATTGACATTTTCTTGGAATTCTTTCTCATTCGCTTCGGTTCCAAGCTCTGTAGTGGTATCAACAACTGAAGGCTGAGTTGATTTGGGTTGTTTCTGTGGAACTACATTTTTAGATTTGATAATAAACTTCTCTGTTAAAGTTCTTGTTGGAATGTTTGTGCTTCTGGCTGCACCAAAAACCTGCTTTTGCCTGAAACCATTGCAGAGAAATGAAAAAAGGTTTAGTTCTGTGGAAATGGCAAAAATTCTAGAATAAAAAATTACCTGCAAATTTGAGGTTGAATCGTTCCCATTTTGGGTGCTTGATTGAGCTTTGGGTTAGTTTTTGGTTTTGAGTTGTTGGCTTTAACTGTTACAGGAGAGCAATCTGCATTAACTGATTGATATTCAAGCAAACCCAGAAATGATGCATCAGAAGAGAGTTAAATAATAAAATGGAAATTAGTACCTGCAAAAGTCGAGGCATGATGGTCCATCGTCCATGGAAAGGAATCACGAGAGGTCTGTGTTTGGAGGAGATTTAAAGTTTCCGAGATTGTGAATTCGTAGTATGAGGCTTGCAAGTTGTAACCGTTGGAAAAAAGAGCGGGAACAGGTTTTCACTAGGATTGTTACTTGGGCTTTCAAATGGACCAGGATCTTATACAGGAAAAGCCCATATAACTTAAATACTTCCTCAAAAATAAATCCACTTCCCATTTTCACTATTTTGAATAAATTAAGAAAAAATTACAATCAAGGATCCAAATCTTATAAAATTTATAATAAAATATCTTAAAAATTAAAATTATTTTTAAGGATCATAATTATTATCAAGTTTTAAAAAATTTACTATTAGTTTTATAAAATTTATTATTGAGTGTAAAAAAGTTTAATATTTTTTTATACCCAATAGTACATCACCTAAAATCAATAGTAAATTTTTAAAATTTGATAATAATTGTGGTTTTTAAGAGTAATTTTAATTTTTAAAATCTTTTATTGTAAATTTTATAGGATTTAAGTCCTTAATTGTAATTTTTCCTAAATTAATAGTTTAGTTTTGATAGATTATTTTTTTCTTAATTTATTTTTTAAAGATAAAGTCTCACCATTTAATCTCCAAACATTTGCTTCTAATCAAAATGGTCACTCTCTTAGGGAAAAACAAGATGTTATGTGGTTCTAACCAATAATATGAGTTTATCCAAATATTTTTAACCTCCAAAGCAATGCCATTTTTGTATTAGATTACCTAAAAATGCTTTTCAAGGAGATCATTTTGATTGAGAAAAAATATTTAGAATACTCAATTGAAATATTTCATCTTTAAAAGGCCAAATTAAAAAGAGAGTGATTTTTCAAATATTAAATTTAAAGATTTTATCTTTAAAGAATCAAATTGAAAAAAAAAATTATTCTATTATATTTTTAATTTTAATAATGGACCAGACTTAATATAATTTTTAAAATTTTTATTATCAGATATTTCAATTAAAATATAATATGCGAAGAAAATTTTTTGAAAGACCAAATATGTTCTCAAGTTGTAGAAAATATTCATTCAATATATTTATATTGAAAAACATAACAAATATATAAAAACTGTCCATATATAAATTTTTTATTTTTAACAAAACATCAACTTCGTTAATTTTTTGGGGGAAAAAAAAAACCGAAGGAAGACACTCCAATAATTGAGAACCAAGCAAACCAAATCAATATCCTCCATGTGGGATGTTAATGTTAGTTGCTAGAAATCAAATACTGATCAGTAAATAAGCAAGTGGAACTCAGTGGTCTGAAGTCATTATGGAGATAGATTGTGCTTGAGAATGCATGGGTCCGTTCTGTTGATCTGATCTTATTATTTCCACGCTTACCGTCTTGCACTTGACTCATGTTGAACTTGGTGGCATCAAATATTACTTTGCTGAATTCCCCTGCAAGATGAATTGAAGGGCAGAAGGTATAGGGGTAATTGTATTTCATCCTCAATTACTTCCCTTCACGCAAAAATACAACATATTCATATAAAATTGGTCCATGAATGACAAAATTAACTTCAAGTACTCTATCCTGGAATACAGCAATTTACACTTTCATTTATTTTTGTTCTAAAACCTCCCTGCTTCTGCTTGTCTTTATTTTATTGTCCCATCTTGATGCGTGTCTTCAATTTTAACTGCCTAGTGATAGCACATATAGGTCCAAGAAGTCCAATTTACAGAAAGAAAAAAATGTCTTTCTCATGAAGAAACGAAAAATATGCCTTTGTTTGTCCATTTCTCTCTTTAGGTAGCACTGATACTGCACGTATGACTCCCATCTATATATATTCTGTGTTTTCCTCTGCCTCTCTCATTCGAATTTCTCTGTATCTCTTTTGTGAGCCAAAAATAAAATAAAATAAAAATAAAAGAAGCAGAAATGGCAGGAGGAAGCGACGGAAGAAACTTGGAGGAAACCCCAACATGGGCCGTGGCTCTTGTTTGCTTTGTTTTGCTCTTGATATCCATCATCATCGAGCACATCTTCTATCTCATTGGAAAGGTACGAATATCAATGCGTGTCACTAGTTATATGTATGTTCCGAAAAAAATTCCCATATGAAAGGAACTGAATCTTTTGCCTGAGGGCAGTGGTTGAAGAGGAAGCATAAAAGGGCTCTGTATGAGTCCCTTGAAGAGATTAAATCAGGTTTGAGCGTAACTCTTTAATTAGTTAAAGTTTAAGAATACTCAAATCCTAAGCAAATAATTAAGTTCGTTTTCGTGGGTGAGTGCAGAGCTTATGTTGCTCGGATTTATATCGTTGCTGCTAACGGTAGGACAAGATCCAATATCAAGAATATGTGTATCAGAAAAAGTTGCAGCGACATGGCAACCCTGCAGTAAGACAGAAGATGAGACCGAGCACAAAGGTGGCCGGAGATTACTGGCAGCATTTATAGGTTCCGGCGGTGTAAATCCCCGACGTGTTTTGGCGGCAGGAGGAAGCGACAAATGCGCAGCCCAGGTGTGTAAATGCTTTGTTTCTATTCAGATATACTTCGATAAAATTTTCTTAGGTGTTTGCTATTAGTTTCTTTTGGACAACTTTGCCATTTTTATTTGCATCCTATGCACATATGATCCATTTTATGTTTTTGTAGGAAAACTAAGGTGAGATATATACGTGTGTGTTTGAAATATTAAAAATGTGCAGGGTAGAGTCCCGCTTGTGTCATCAGATGGTATTCATCAGCTCCATATTTTTATATTCGTGCTGGCTGTTTTTCATGTCCTTTACTGCATACTTACCCTGGCTCTGGGTAGATTGAAGGTAAAAAGCCACCCTTTTTAACCAAATTAATTGCCTCACTCTATCTCCAAGTCACTTATCTGGTTTGGTTGAATTGCAACAATTGTTGTGGAAGCAGATGAGGAGGTGGAAGCGATGGGAAGAGGAAACCAAAACACCTGAGTACCAATTCTCACACGGTTAGACTTCTTTATGTGTATTGACAAATAGGAAAAAAATTTATATATAATTCTTTATATCTTTGTGCCTATTGACAGATCCTTAGAGGTTTAGATTTGCAAGGGACACCTCGTTTGGAAGAAGACATTTGAGTTTCTGGACCCAAACTCCTGTTCTCATTTGGATTGTAATTAAGCCAATACTCTTCTAATTCGTCTCCCTTTGTCTTGAGTACGTCTTGGTTATTCATTGAACTCTTTTCTTGTTTATTTCAGGTTTGTTTCTTCAGGCAGTTTATGAGGTCAGTTCCTAAAGTGGATTACTTGGCCTTCAGACATGGCTTTGTCATGGTAATTGTTTTCCCCAATTGCTAATTTTATTTCGCATATGATTTTTGGAAATTGACATTTTTGCGTAATGCTGATTAATTCAGGCACATTTGGCCCCTCAAAGTGACCAGAAGTTTGATTTTAGGAAATATATAAAAAGATCTTTGGAAGAGGATTTTAAGGTGGTAGTGGGAATCAGGTTTGTGCTTTTTAGTGTGTAAAGATAATTTGAATCGGCCTCCGCAAATGTACAAGTTTACAATTAATTGTTTTGTTTCTAATTTTCAGTCCTCCATTCTGGTTTTTCGCTGTGTTGTTTCTTCTGTTCAACACTCATGGTAAGCAAATGCATCATACTCACAAAATCTACTCCCTGCTTCTTTGTTCGTGAATTTCCCAAAGGAAAAACAGAGATCAATAATTATATCATTTGTCTATGGACAGGATGGTACGCTTATCTATGGCTGCCATTTATCCCTCTGATTGTAAGCACAAGTCCTTAATCACAATGAAATCGTTACTAATTGTTTGGTCCAAGCGACAATGATATTAATTATCTAATTTAATGTCCATGCAGATAATTCTACTGGTAGGAACGAAGCTGCAGGTGATCAAAACAAATATGGCCCATGGAATTCAACAAAGAGGAGATATTGCGAAGGGGGAGCCAGTGGTAGAGCCAGGAGATGACCTCTTCTGGTTTAAACGACCTCGCCTCATTCTGTACCTAATTGATTTTGTGCTCTTCCAGGTATGTTCCAAAGCCCAAAACATCATTCCATTTATATATACTCCCTCTTCTTTATTTTGATTGCTTTCCTGATA